>MU785671.1:0-46845 GCA_026770625.1 Nicotiana glauca
GATCGCGGTGAGTAAAATGTGAGGAAAAAATTAATGAATCGCGATCGCGTAAAATGCTCCGCGATCGCGAAGAAGAAAATTTCTGTTGCATTGATCCTAATTCGGAAGCTCATATCTTTTTATCTATAAAGCATTTTTAGGTGATTCAAAAACGAAAGTTGTAGCTCATCGTGTCTAGCATTTTTAGAGTAGAATACCTCGCTCTGATGCCATGTTAAGTTTGAGAAAGGAGTAAAAATGGTGGAGGTCAAGCTTGAGATCCAATGGTGGATCTACGGAAGCTTATCGAAGAGAAGAGAAAATGATTTCTAATTAATTGAGGAAAAGAAAAATTACAGAGTATATTTGTTAAGACTAACAACATATTAATGAACTAACAACCTGACTAAGCTAATCAACTAACTCACCTAACTATGGTTACAAAGATAATTAAAAAACAATATCTCAATAAAAGGTTAGTTCATGCATTAAGCGTTTTATCTGTGCTGATCAATAGGTAGATGAAAGACTTTTTAATTAATTGAATTTTGCTCATCTTATATGAGTGTAATTTATTAGGTATAAAGAGAAAATGGTCAATTAGCTTTTGAAGGATATTTTAGTAAATTAAGTTTTGACTTAGGGTGTTAAGGACATTTTGGTATTTTTAACTTTTCAGTTAAGATGTTTCTGCTTATAATATAGTATGATTAAGCTATAGATGAAAATCATAGAAGTGAAACCACATAGAATAAGGTTGGTCAAATAGATTTTTAGATAAGATGGTCACAGAAACTAAGCCACATAGGTTCAGGGGTGGCTAGTGGAACACTCTTTGCCAAAAAATCATAATGTGTGTCTAGGTCAAGTATTAATTTTTAAAAATTATCCTTGAACACCCTTATTGAAATTTCCTACTCAGGATTACACAAATTCATAGATTACAAAAGCAGGTTGAGGCCCTGGATCCAATAAGCCTCACCACCATCTGTTACAAAAATGAATATCGCGTGCTTGGCTAATAGAAAAATACTTGGACCGGCATGTATGAGCATAAGAGGGCGTATAGAAGACATAATCAAGTGAATAAAGCGTGTTTTCTTTAATAATTTAAACTTTAAAATAAGATGATGATATAATTTCGATATAATTGTCTTAAAACTCCACATAGAAGCTACTTCCTCTAGCCTCGAAACAATATAATGACCGCCGACTATTGTGTCGTGAATCTAGCCACAGATCTATGGCTCTTGTCTTTCTCAAACAAGCTTGAGAGATGAAAATCAGGAGAAAGAGAAATGATATCAAAGAATGGCATTTTGCCTGTAAGTGTGTTGTTCAAGTTAAAGCGCTGAAGATTTCTCTCTAATTGCCAACTAATGTTGGATTAAAATTAATCCAGCTAAGTCATTTCGAAAAAGATGAAGGTCTAATAAGCTGCTTAATTTCCCATGTTCATTAGGATTCACCCTTTTGATTGTGCAATTACCGACGTCAAACCATGTTGTAAAAGATGTGGAAAAGTTCCCTGCGGTGAATTACTCCCTTCGGTCCACGATAAGTGACAAATTTATTTTTTTATTTTTTTAAAATAAGTGTCCATTTATATAATAAAAAAATTTAATTTGTCTTTCCAAAATTACCCTTATGTACATATTCCTAAAAATTCTTTTACTCCTCACATTAAATTATGCTGCAACTTTTAATTAAGGGTAGTTTAGTCATATTAACTATTTTTCTATAAAATTTAGTATTTCCTTAATGGATATACCTAAAGCAAATTGGTCACTTATCGTGGACCGAAGAGATTTACATGTTTCTTTTTTAGCTTTAGATAAGCTAGTAGAAATAAACTTACAATTTCCTCTTAAATATAAAGAAAACTAACGAAAATGTCACGCTTCGAGCAATTTTTAAAGAAAAGAAAAGAAGAGTTAAGTGATGAACATGAGTACTGAGTGATGCATTAAAAGTAAAATTAGGAACTTATAAATCGAAATATTAAAGTAAAATCAACTAATATGTTCCACTATAATCTAATACAAGAGTACCACACAAATTTTTATGGAATAACACGACTCAAAAGATTGCCGTACACACCTGCTAGTAAAAGGAGCAAGGTTTTAACTTGGTTATGATTTATGAATCAATTGGCAAGCAATACTTCTAACGTAACTTGGTTTCTTTTCTTTTACGTCTTATGAAAAGAAAGATAATAAATAATAATAATAATTAGTTCTTGCACAAAAATTAAATAAAAAACTCAACATTAATATTTAGAAATTATACTCTTCACATGCATGAAGTTAATTAGACATATTTATTATAGAAAATATGAAGACCAAAAAGGAGATCTTATCGCTGTTTTAAGTCTCAAAACCACGGTTACTAGCCATACAAGATGCATTTGTCGAATACAATTAATAAGCTGTATTTATTGAATGCAATTGATGTTTGCGAATTGACGCGCCTAATTTTTTTCTCATTCTCGATTCCCATATGGATTCGTTTTCGATACCTATAAATTTTCTTTTCAAAATTTTAGCTCTTCATCTATAATTTTCCGATACATAATGTAATACATATCTATTAAATGCTAAATAAAAATTTAACTGATAAAGAACTATTAGTTCACATATGTATCAGTAAATTACCTTTTACTACAAGCAATTCTCTATCGGAGAATTATAAATAAAGAGTTAAAAAATTAAATAAATTTGTATGTAATTATTTATAGGGAAATCCAAAACGGTAACTTAGATGGGGGAAAACAAAAGTGTTGAAACATATACCTATACATAGCATTAACCAAATGTGACTGATAAATCACATTAGACGAAATAGTTGTAAATGACATTAGAAATCTTGTAGCCACATTCCATAACTGCGACTTATTACGAATGCGACTTGTGAATCACAATTTATTTCGGTTATGGGTTTGTACGAATCATTATTTGTTATCATTATTTTAGTCCACCACCGGCGAAATCTGGTTCGTTTTCTTTTTCCAATTTATTTCGATTTTGATAAATTCTTGTTTAGTTGATAGTTGATAATCTATAAATGTTGACGAGTTAAAAGAAAGGCTGCCCGAAGCCGTGTCAGCACTCAGTTGAACACAATATTTTCCATACATCGTATATTATTCAATTTGTTCTAATTTATGTGATGTTATTTGATATTTAATATGTCCCAAAAAACTAATTTAACTTTAAACATCTCATTTTATTCCTAATGAGATTATTTATAGCAAAACAAATATTTATAGTTTATTTAGACCATCAATTTCAAAAATCTTTCTTAACTTTGTGCACAGTCAGAACAACTTGATATAAATTGCTGTCAATTGTAAGATTTTAAAGGTCGAATCCATCAAGTTTAAATTATGAATTCTCTTTTGTTCCTAGTATATGTCTATTCTCGACTGGTTGATTCTTGATTATTTTTTGGGGCATATGTTATAAATACAGTAATCATACGTATATTATCCAATTCACTGACTACTTTTAGATTAAGCAGTTGAATAGATAGCTATTTAAAATAATTCTTCTAATTTGTTAGGAACCTCAATGAGTTGTACATATGATTCTATTTTGGCTTTTGAATTAACGTTGTAAAAAGGTGGATCACAAAACTTAGTAGATATTGCACTACTTCTCACCACACAATTGTTGAGATAAAGAAAGCAAGACTTGGAAAGCCTTTGGACCTATTAGAGGAATAATTTGCCACAACATTTACGGTAGCAAGACTCGATTAATTTGGTTTTCTACATTTTTCACATAACCTGGAAAATTTCCCTACAATGGCATGTGTAATTTTTTCTTCAAAAATTAAAATTCATAAAAAAAATATGCTCTGAAACAAGTAAAATTTTCAAAAAAATCCAATTTAGTTGTACTAATACTGATATGACAGAATGAATGCATTTTTTTTTTAAAGAAATCCAATTGAGTCTGTCTAGATTTGATTCTACTCATGGTAGCACACATATCCTATCTCTACATTTTGGCGCGAATCCTACACACAAGTCCAGAGTTTTCATTTTTATTTTAGTTAAATTTACTTTATATATTTTTAATAAGTCAAGCTTTAAATTCCAAATTAATAAAAATAAGAGATTTAATTTGTTTAATTGAGATTAAAATATGAAATTGAAATGAAAGAAAATAATATAATATAGAAGAGATAGAAAAGTTTGGGCAAAAAAATAGGGAAATAATTGAAGTAAGTTGTCATTTTGGGAACAAAAAATGGGATAAAGGTTGGAGATGGCCTTGAGAAATGTGTTTATGTGAGAATCAGATACTAATTCCACCAGTTCCAATATAAATGTTAGATGTTGGTCCTGTCTGTCTGTCTATCTTTTAGTCACCATCTAATGGTGGTTAAAAAGGGAAGTATATATAAGAACGAAATTGCTTCACGAGTTCCAAAACACTTTCCTTTAGCTTTTAGAAATTGGATCGTCTTTTACTCTTCTTTCACATTTTGCCGCAATTTTCGCAAAAAAAGCATCTAGAAAAATGACATTTATAGTTTACACAAGAAGACTTATCGGTCTATTAGTGTCCATACTACGAGCTCAAGATAAAAAAACGTATAAGGTTAAAATGGTCCAACTATACTATTAACACGACATGATATTATTTACTTTAGGTTAAACCCATATAGTTTTTCCTTATTTTATTGTCACATATTGTATTGTATCATATTTTGTTGCTACTTTAATTTGTTTTAATTGTTACTTATTTTATTGTATCGTATTATTAAATTTGTCATTATATAACGACGAAAACTGCCACTTTATGTAACGTCTGATTTATTTGGTCGCATAGTTATCTTATTTTTTTACTCATCTTTTCCTTCCCGATTACAAAATAATCCTATTTTATTCTTTATCATGTATTCTTATATACTCTCTCTGTTCCAGTTTATACGAATCTATTTCCTTTTTGGTCTGTTAAAAAAATGGCCCCTTCCCAAATTTTGATAAACATTGAGCTTAAACTTATAATTCTACCTTTAATGAGAAGCTTTTATAACTATACAAATACTTTGCGACCCTTTTTGACTTGTTTAGAATCTCCCTCTCAGCAATCAGCCTTCTTGCCTCTAAGCAAACAACTTCAAGCTCACTTGGTTCCTCCTCCCCACTACGGAATTTCCTGCTCATTATCTCACCAATTTCAGCACGGCAGAAACCATAAGCAGCGGCTTCCTTGAGAAAAATGGTGGAAAGGGCAAAGACACGAAGGGCTAATTTTTGATTTGGTGAAGATGATCGGAGAGGGGGTATTTGGAAGGTTTAGGTTTGGTTTTGGGTTGAGTTGATTATTTGGGTAAAAACTTAATCAGGTGGGGTTTGGGTTAATCGACCTAACAGAGGTTAAAATTAAGTGGAGTGTGGCTTAATTCGGACCAATGAAGACATTACAAGTGGAAAAGTTAGTGTTAAAATTTTTTATAAAACATTTTGTGCCGTTAGTTTAATAATGGCATAGATGAACCATTTCTGTAATGGCAGTGGCGTGGAAATAATAATTTTTTAACGGATGTTATGGATAGACCATTTCTGAAAGTTGAGTGACATTTTTAGGCATTTTTTCGTATTTTGAAGATATATAATATTGCTTAATAATATCATATAATTCCTTGGTGGGTGCATATGAATCCACTCCCTTCCACGGTTTATAGAGTGAAGCATGAGTGCACATGAATCCACTCCCTTCCACCAATTCTCATGGTGGTTAAAAGGAGTAGCATAAGAACTAAGTTGCTTCTAATACACGTTCATTTATCTTATACTCTCTCCGTTTCAATTTATGTGAACCAATTTTTTTTTGGTCCGTGTCAAAAAGAATGACATCTTTCCTTATTTGGAAATAATTTATCTTTATACAATGACTTATAGCCACACAAAATATTTGTGCCTCATTTTACACCACTAGTTCAAAAGTCTTCTCTCTTTTCTTGTATCTCGTTTGAGATAAAATATTGTTTCCCATAAACCATCGATAATGTGTTTATGTGAGAATCATATACTAATTCCACCAGTTCCAATATAAATGTTAGGTGCTGATCGCTATCTGTCTATCTTTTAGTCACAATCTAATGGTGGTTAAAAAGGGAGGTATATATAAGAACGAAATTGCTTCACGAATTCCAAAACACTATCCTTTATTTAGCTTTTAGAAATTGGATCGTCTTTTACTCTTCTTTCACATTTTGCCGCAATTTTCGCAAAAGAGCATCTAGAAAAATGACATTTATAGTTTACACAAGAAGACATATTGGTCTATTAGTGTCCATACTACGAGCTCAAGATAAAAAAATCGATAAGGTTAAAATGGTCCAGATATACTATTAACACGACATGATATTATTTAATTTAGGTTAAACCCATATAGTTTTTCCTTATTTTATTGTCACATATTGTATTGTATCGTATTCTATTATTATTTTAATTTGTTTTAGTTGTTACATATTTTATTGTATCGTATTGTTAAATCTGTCATTATATAACGACGAAAACTGCCACTTTATGTAACGTATTTGGTCGCATAGTTATCTTATTTTTTTACTCATCTTTTCCTTCCTGATTACAAAATAATCCTATTTTATTCTTTATCATATATTCTTATATACTACCTCTGTTCCAGTTTATGCGAACCTATTTCCTTTTTGGTCTGTTCCAAAAAAAATGACCCCTTTCTAAATTTGGTAAAAATTTAGCTTAGACTTATAAGTCTACCCTTAATGAGAAGCTTTTATAACCATACAAATACTTTGCGACCCTTTTTGACTTGTTTAGAAAAAGAAATTTCAAAACTATTCATTTGTTCTTAAACTCCATGCTCAGTCAAACATGATCACATAAATTGGAACAGAAGGAGTAATAATTCTACCTTGTACCTTACCTTTTCTTTGTACTATTGTAAATTCATTCTTCGTATAATTGGTGCATGACATAATGAAACGACGACAAATAATACAATTTATCCAAATATTTTATAAAATTAAAATAATCTAATATAATACAATACAATACGATATATTATGAAACATCCAGACAAGTTGTAAGAGTGAAATGAAAGGTTTAAATTAAATTATTTTTTAATATAAAAATATGTCATTTTTTGGAAATATTAAAAATAAGTATGCCGCATAAAACGAGATAAAAGGGGTAATGCATAACGAGACTCAAATGTTAAAAGAATGCTACTGCAACATAAACAACCGAATCCGGAAAAACAAAATTGCACATTGAGAGACTAAAACTTGACTAAACAATGAGAAAGGAGGATAATAAACATATTACGAATAAAATTAATCAATAATCACGTAAAAACTCGACAGTTATAGCTAGTTACATTGCTTTAGCACATATAGCTCATTGCTTACTGATATGCCGAATGATTGAAGAAAAGTAATTTTTCCTTTTTCTTTAATAAATGAAAAAAAATTCTCATAAAAAGACATTTTAAATAACATGCCGACCAAAAAGCAAGATCTCATAGCTATTTAAAGTCTCAAAACACATCGTTAATAGCCATATATACCATTTCCTGCTATTTTATGCAATTATGGAGAAAGCATTCACCTCTTTTATCTCAACACTCTTTTTGCTTTACTATGTTATGGCTACTTCAGCCATGAGCCCTGCCAACATTACCACTGATCAATTAGCTCTTCTTTCTTTGAAATCTCAAATTATTTCAGACCCTTTTCACTTCTTTGATGAAAACTGGTTTCCGACTACTTCAGTTTGCCATTGGGTTGGAGTCACTTGTGGTTCTCGCCATCATAGAGTTAAGTCGTTGAATCTTTCCAACATGGCTTTTACAGGCAGAATTCCACAAGATTCTGGAAACCTCACATTTCTTGTTTCTCTTGACTTGGGAAGCAACAATTTCTATGGAAAATTGCCTCAAGAAATGGCACGTTTACGTCGGCTTAAGTTACTTGATTTAAGTTTTAACAAATTCACTGGGGAGGTTCCTTCTTGGTTTGGGGTTTTACACAAACTTCGAGTTTTAACTCTTAGGAATAATAGTTTCATTGGATCCATCCCTTCTTCATTTTCTAATCTTTCGAAACTCGAAACTTTAAGTTTGAGATTCAACTCTTTAGAGGGCCAAATCCCAAAGGAGATTGGAAATCTTGACAATATGCGGATTTTAGACTTGGCCGGAAACAAACTCGTAGGTTCTATCCATGTGTCACTCTCGAATGCCTCAATGTTGGAGACTTTAGTACTCTCTCACAATTTCCTTCAAGGAAACATCCCAGAATGGATCGGCAATCTTCAGAACTTGAACATTTTGGCGATAGAATATAATCAGCTTACAGGATCTATACCATTGTCAGTTTTCAACATTTCAAGAATTGAAGTAATTGCATTTACAAACAATAGCTTATCAGGAAGTATTCCCAATGGTTTATGCAATGGTCTTCCATTACTCAAAGAGCTTCATTTATCTTTGAACAAACTTTGTGGTCAAATACCTACAAGCTTGTCAAATTGCTCAGAACTTCAAATATTGTCTATATCAAATAATGAGTTTGATGGACCAATACATAGTGAAATTGGAAGACTACGTAACTTGAAGTTGTTGTATCTCGGATCTAACCATTTCACAGGTGTGTTCCTGTTGCATTATCTTATGAATGTTAATAGTATTGTATCTAATTACTTCCACAAATATTTTATTACACATGAATTCAGGGATAATTCCACAAGAAATCGGAAAACTTGTTAATTTGGTGGATTTAAGCATGGATAGAAACTATATTACCGGATCTCTCCCAATATCCATATTCAATATCTCCTCATTGCAATTACTTTCACTATGGAAGAATAATCTCAGTGGATCCTTATCACAAGAGATTGGCAATTTAACCAGGCTGCAGGTTCTATCTCTTTATGATAATATGTTTGCTGGTACGTATTCAATGCGACATCAAAAAGTACAACTTAAACTATATTTAGTCTAGAAATAATCCTTCTTTCTCCGTGTGTTTCCAGGTGAAATACCCAGAGAGATAAGCAATCTCGTTGACTTGGAGGAATTAAGTCTAGGGGGCAACAGTTTTAGTGGCTTACTTCAAATGATGATTTTCAACATATCAGCGTTAAGACTTTTTCATCTTGCAGACAGTGATATATCAGGAAGCCTCCCATCAAACCTAGGTTCGATCTTACCTAACATTGAAAGACTTTATCTTGGTAAATTAACCAATCTTGTTGGGTCTATTCCTCATTCTATCTCCAATTGTTCAAAACTTACTATTCTAGACCTTGGTGATAACAAACACACTGGCTTGATTCCCAACTCTCTTGGATATTTGACTCATCTACAGATCCTAAACTTGCCACAAAACCACTTAACGAGTGACTCCTCGTTAAGCTTCTTGACTTCCTTAACAAACTGTGGAGATTTAACCCATCTTTCTCTAAGTTTTAACCCTCTAAATGGTATTCTTCCACCTTCCGTAGGTAACTTTTCCACATCTCTTACAAGTTTTTTGGCCAGTGATTGCAAGATTAAAGGGAGAATTCCAAATGAATTTGGGAACTTAAGTAGCTTGTTTATCTTTGATATTTCTAGAAATGACTTGGTTGGATCAATTCCCACATCAATTGAAAAATTGATAAACCTTCAGGGTTTCGCTTTGAATAACAACAAACTTACAGGAATTATTGGAGATAATCTATGTAAATTGCACCATTTGGATACTATTTACTTGGGTCAAAATCACCTTTCAGGATCACTTCCTAATTGTTTGGGGAATGTTACTTCCCTTAGAGAGATACATCTGGGTTCCAATAAATTGAGTTCCAATATACCAACAAGCTTGTGGAACCTTAAAGATCTATTGATTATTAACTTATCGTCAAACAACATGGATGGTTCTTTACCTCCAGAAATTGGAAATTTAAAGGCTGCTACACATATGGATCTGTCCTTGAATCAATATTCAAGTGGCATTCCTATAGAAATTGGAGGCTTGCAAAATTTGGAGAGCCTTTCTTTGAGACACAACATGTTACAAGGATCTATACCAGACTCAATGAGCAACATGGTAGGTTTAGAATTCCTAGACCTTTCTCATAATAATATATCAGGAATCATTCCCAAGTCTCTTGAGAAACTTCAATACCTGCAGTATTTCAATGTCTCTTATAACAAGTTGTATGGTGAAATCCCCTTTGGAGGTCCTTTCAACAACCTCTCAAGTCAGTCTTTTCTCTTCAACGAAGCATTATGTGGTTCGACAAGATTTAGTGTCTCGCCATGCCCCACTTCTTCAAAGCTTAGATCAAATAGGAACAAAATGCTAGTTCTATTTCTTCTACTGGGAATCACACTAGTATTTGTTCTTATCATCTATGTACTTGTATGGATAAGGTATAGGGGAGGTAAAAGAGCTCTTCAACAAGCTGATTCATTGTTTATTGCAACAAGAGGAACAATTACATATTATGAATTGCTCCAAGCAACTAATGCACTTAGCGAGAGTAATCTGATTGGTTCTGGAAGTTTTGGCTCGGTCTATGAAGGCATACTCGGAAGTGGGACCCCTATTGCAGTTAAGGTGTTCAATCTTCAACTGGAAGCGGCATTCAAGAGTTTTCATATAGAATGTGAAGTTTTGCGCAACCTCCGCCATAGGAATCTCACAAAAGTCATTACTAGTTGTTCCAACCTTGATTTTAAGGCTTTAGTATTCGAGTACATGCCCAATGGAAGCCTCGATAAGTGGTTGTATTCACACAACTACTTCTTAGACATCATGCAGAGACTGAACATAATGATAGATGTGGCATGTGCATTGGAATATCTCCACCATGAGTGCTTATCGCCGGTGATTCATTGTGATCTGAAGCCTAGTAACGTCTTGCTGGATGAGAATATGGTAGCCCACCTAAGTGACTTTGGTATTTCAAAACTGCTTGGTGAAGATGAAAGTGATTTATACACTAAAACCTTAGCAACATTTGGTTATATTGCACCCGGTACATCTTTTTTTTTATGCTTTTGACATTGATTTTCCTTTTCTTTTTCCACCAATATAAATGTTTACACTTTGAATTTGTTTGAGCATAGAGTTTGGACGGGATGGATTGGTATCAACAAAATGTGATGTCTATAGCTACGGAATCATGTTGATGGAAACATTTACAAGGAAAAAGCCTAATGATGAAATGTTCGATGAAGATCTTAGCTTGAAGCAATGGGTGAGTTATTCACTCCCAGAGACAATATGGGATGTTGTAGATGCCAACTTAGTAACACCACAGGATAATCACTTAAACAAGAAGCTAGATCGTGTGGCATCGATCATGAAAGTGGCACTAGATTGCTGTGTTGACTCTCCTGCAAGAAGGATCGACATGAAAGATGTCGTAGGGACGCTACAGAAGATCAAGATTCAACTTCTTGCATGTTGAGCATTCTTGGAAACTCTTGATCCAAATCACTTGTTTGTTGCATATGTTTTAGTACTTGAGTTGTGAAAGATTCTGTTTTTAGCTTTGGAAATGCTAGTTAAGTGCAATAAATCTTACTATTTTCTCTTATTGATGATGTTGTAAAATGGTGGAACACAATCGATAGAGGAAAACAATTACTATATAATAATATCAATCTAAACCAAATAATTGGAAACCAACAAAGTTAGTGAAATAAAATCCAAACAATATTCTCAAATGTTTGCAACAACACCCAATCCAAACAAATAATGATTTTTGAAAACCCAAATTCGAATTCAAAGCTTTATGATAGATTAGTGTTCGAATCTTCAATTCCTACGACATGGAAGTTACTTCAATAGGTTGATTGGCAGAAGACAATTTTTAGGCTTACCTTATTGAGAGAGTAAAATGGTGAGAGAGAAAGATGAAAAAAGAAAAATTGATGAGAGATGTGGCAGTGAGGAAAGAGTAGAGGAGTTGGGATGGCAAGCGGTGCGGTGCGGTGCGGTGCGGTGAGGTGCGGTTGTGAGGCAAACCCGCATAAACCCGGGAAGATCTCAACCCGCCCCGCCCTGCCCCGCATAGCATTTTCACCCGCGTCCACCCACCCCACATCTACCTGCACCGCACCGCATAAGTTTTTTTTTAATTATTTTTTTATTTTGTTTGCTTATTTCCTTTTTATATTTTTGCTGGAATTTAATTTAATCAACCAAAAAATTGAAAGCCTTATTGTTTAATGGCTATTTGGATTTAGGATATATATTTTTTCTCTATGCCAAACGTGTGTAATTACTCTGATGGGCACCTACTGGAATGGGGAACTAGTAGATATTAGCTAAAAGCGAATAGTAACTTTAAATCCAAATAGCCATTAAAATTTGTTTCTGATAGAAAAATAATGAAGATGAATAAGAATACTAGCCATCTTTGTTTGAGCTTTTTTAGGTAAGTAGTTAGTTTATTTTGGTATGCATTTAATTATTTTATCGCCGATATAAGGATAGTTTATTTTGGTATGCATTTAATTATTTTATCGCCGATATAAGGAATATTCTTATTTTTAGCTTTTTATTCATAACGTAATCTTGATTATAGTATAAACAGAATAACTTGTAAAACTTGAAGTTGCACAATTTGTAATATCTAAAGTAGTTGTATTTTATAAAATTAACTCTTATTGATTTTGTATTCATAAAAGTTTCCCTTCCTTATTCCTATATTTTATGTTACGCCCCACAATATTACGTCGATATTTCGTTCGGCAGTATTAGATTATGACAATGTTACGCTTCGCAGTAATAAGTTACGATAATGTTGCACCCTGCAGTAATGTACGTTGAATTTGTCGTAAGGTAATTGACATCAGTCCAAGGAAAAGATTATTTGGAGATTATAAGGATTATTAGTGATGAGTAAATTTGTGAAGGTACGTGGGTAAATAGTATTGAAGAAAACGATTTTTTTCGAAGTTTGCTAGGTTGGGATAAAATACGGCTGGAGCTAAAATACTCGGTATTTTTGGACTTGTACCATACAAGATACCACATGACCATAATAGTAAGGTGTATAAAGCAAGTGAAAAGTGAGTAATATTTTAAGTATGTGAGAATAATTTTCAATTTTGCGGGTAATTGATTAATTATCGGGTAACGAGACATTACCTAGTTAATTAATAAGTGGTGATGGATTATTTTAAGTCTTGGATAAGATAAACTTGCCAAAAACGTGGCAACCCTCTCTTTCATTTAGTGGCTAAGCCTTTATATCATTGTGTTAATAAGACACTTGGACAATATCCTACAAATACGTATTTATCTTTTGGAGCATATGTCCTGTCGATAACTTACTGTCTTAAGACATGTTTTTGGATGGCAACAGTTAGCCCCATACAATGCTAATTGAGCCTTCAAGGTTCAAAATGAATTTGGAAATTGATTTTCTTGGGCTTTTTCGTTACACTCTCTGTTATGTTCATATAAAGGTGCCATATATAGCATATATGGATTACTTAAGTGTCTGAAGAAATTACTTGATGCAAATAATAACATACAACCAGAAAGAGATATATGATGTGATTTTTGGCGGACAAGAATTCAACCGGCTTAAGTTATCTAGTGTTAGCAAAGGAAGTTTGGAGTAGAACTTCTGGAATTTCATAGAAGTCTTCATATTAAAATAGCAACGTAAGTTCTTGGTTAGTGAAGGAACTCCTACGAAATTATACTGTGCAATCATAGCAGGATTTTGTGATTTTAATAGAGCATGGTACAATCTTTTCCAAGAATATCATACGGATTTTCCCCTACTCCTAGTATATTAAGGCTAAGATTTTCCTTCATTTTGGCATGATCTCGTCATTACACAAGTTTGGTAACGAGGTTTAAAGAAAAATTCATATCCCGAAATTTACATACATTTTCCTAGTATTCTAAGTTATAATATTCTCCTTATCGGGACTTCATATTCAGTTGAGTATTTCCTTCTTCCAGTCAAGAGAGCAGAGAAGTTTATATGTACAGTATTAAAAGTATTTTCATTACCATCGAGCTATAATCGATAAGCAGGCCCCTATTGGGCAACCTCTGATCAGATGGTAAGTTATATGATGATCCTACTGTGGCCGAACGCGTATGAGCAAGCCCAGTTGGTCGAGATACAGAGCCTAGTATGGCCGAACGCTTATGAGCAAGAGTACTACGACAGAGAAGATATATATATATATATACACATACCAAGCTTTATAGGGTCGGACAACTATTTTACTTACTATATTGAGAGAATTGAGTCAGCATATCTTCAAATTATCTTTGACTTTCAGCTACTTGCAGTTATTATATTATCAGTTCAGTTTAATCTTTCAGTATATTGCCTTACATACTCAGTACATTATTTCGTACTAATGTCCCTTTTTTGGGGGCGCTGCATTTCATGCATGCAGGTCAGATAGACGGACGAGTAGGCCTCTTCAATAAATGTTGCCCGAGTTCAACTTGATCGATAGGCTCCGTGCCTTTCGTAGTTTTCGGGTCTAGATCCTTATGTATATATTGTATATATATGTATATATGTCATGAGTAGGTCGGAGAACCATTTCGGTCACAGTATATCCTTTGGTAAAGGTTTGTAGACATATCTTGTCAGAAGTTCAGTATGTTGGGCTTTCAGGACTTGTATGTATATTTGATTGGTTTGTAAGCTGTAATAAATATGACGGCCTTGTCATTTATATTGATAATTAGTCAGCATTCTGCAACGACCCGACCGGTCGTTTTGAGTTTTGCACTTTGATCGCCAGTTCTCGGGCATGACTTACCCCGTGTAATGCATTATGACTAATGTAGATCGTTGGTTTTGGTTTTCAGGAAAATCAGAATGAATTTGAAAGAACAGTCTCAATTGAAAGCTTTGAATTTAAAAGGTTTGACCAAGAGTTTATTTATTTGTATATGAGTTCGCATTGGAATTTTTATGATTTGGCTATCTCCGTTAGGTGATTTATAACTTAAAAGCGCGATTGGAATGCATTTTGGAAGTCTGTGGAAGGATTTGGCTCGAATTGGATAGGTTAGTATTTTGGCGAATTTCGGTTGATAGGTGAGATTTTGATCCGAGGGTCGGAATGGAATTTTGAGAGTTTCTGTAGCTTCGTTATGTCATTTGTGATGTGTGTACAAAATCTCAGGTCATTCGGACGTCGTTTGGTCGGGTTTTTGATCGAAACTGTATTTCGGAAGGTTTTGGAAACTTAGGCTTGAATTCGTTGAGTTTTGAGTAATTTGATGTTGTTTGAGGTGTTTTGATTGTTGGAACAAGTTTGAATGATGTTAGGGATTATGTGGATAGGTTTGGTTGATGTCCCGAGGGCCTCGGGTGTGTTTCGGGAGGCTAAGCGGATCAATTGCATGTTTTGAGAACTAAAGAAAAATTGTAGGTCAGTTACAGGCATTTTTGGCCTTCGAATTTGCGAAGGGCCTGAGTTCGTGATCATCGTGTTCGCGAGGTTCTATGCCGCATTCGCAAAGGTTTGAGTGAGGCTACATCGCGTTCGCTAGCGCGGATTCGCGATCGCAAAAAAGAGGTTCTGGAGCTGATGGTCAAATGTTCATCGCGAACGCATGGAAGAGAACGCGTTCGCGAAGTTCAAACTGTGGAAGCAGATCGTTCGCGGCTGGCATGTCGCGTTCGCATAAGGTAAAAGATGGTAAGCGTAATTTTGTGCTACTCGTTCACGAGAGATGGACCGCGTTCGCGAAGAAGGCTTTTAAAGCTTGGGCAGAATGTTTTAATAGCTCTTGTCCGCGATTTTGGAGCTAACTTTCACCATTTTTGGGCGATTTTGGAGCTTCTTGAGTGGAATTAAAGAGGGATTCAAGAGATAACACCTTGAGATAAGATTTTTGAACTTGAAACTCGTTTTTATTGTGAAATCCACCTGGAAATTCATGGAAACTAAGCCAAAAATGGAAGAACTAGGGCTTGAGAAATTGGACTTTTGATTTGGGATTTGAAAGGCCATTTGGGATCGGATTTGAGAAATTTTGATATGTATGAACTCGTGGGAAGATAAGGAATCTAATAATGTAAAAATTTTTGAGTTTCGGGAAGTGGACCCGGGGCTCGAGTTTTGGAAATTTTGGGATGTGTGCGCGTTATTGATTATTTTCGCTTTGTTCCCTTAGAATATTGTGATGTATTAGTTCTGATTTTGGATAAATTCGACGCGTGTGGAGGCTGATTTGAGGGGCAAAGGCATTCTGAGCTAGATTTCTGTCGGTTCGAGGTGAGCAATGATTGTAAATGATATCCTGAGGGTTTGAAAACCCGGATTGCACATCATGGTGCTATATTGAGGTGAGACGCGCGCTGGATGATGAGCGTGGGGTCTTTTACTACTTGGGATTATGACTTCGTTCCTCCCGATTGATGATTTTTACTGCGTATTTGACTGAAACTTAATTGTTATCATCATGATTTGGGTTGATTGCCATATTTGGGCTTCGTGCCAACTATTTGAATCCTTCAGGGATTTTTATAACTATTTTCTCACTGTTTGACTTATTACTTGAACTCAGTACTATTTATATCTACCGTTTTTACAAACTCAGCCACTTTTACTCAGATTTGAAACTTAAATGATATTTCTAATTGTTGTTTTGGGTTGAGAACTACTGTTTAACAAATGCCCGAGGGGCTTATGATGATTTTCGGAATGAGTGAGGCCGAGGGCCATATGTAAGGATATGTTGAGTGATATGAGGTTGGGAGCCTGAGATACTTTATATGTCACGAGGTGGCTTGATATTGCGCTTGGGCCGTAAGGGGCCCCTCCCGATTCTGCACACCCCTAGTGAGCGTCGTCGATGATATATGGCCTGGGCTACACGCCATAGCGATATATGGATCGCGCTGCATGCCGCAGCGATATATGGATCAGGCTACACACCGCAACGATTACTATATGATACTATTCTGAGAGTGATCTGAGAGAGAGAGCCGAGAGGCTGGTACTGTTCTGAGATATTGCCCGAGGGGCGAACCTTTATGTGTTCATCTTTCATATTTACTTGTCATTTTACCTATTATACTGTGGTATTTGTGCCCGAGAGGCAGATTCTCTATGCTCATCGACACTAACTATTTTGCACTCATTGCATAACTGTTGAAAAAGTCATTTTTAAAAGCGGTTTAAACTGAGCCAAGATATTTCTAAAGATTTCACAGCTTCATTATTTTTCCTCAATGGATTGTACATTGCTTCTATACAATATGTTGGTTGCTTTACGTGATTTCTTATTGCTCAGTTGTTATTTACCTTTATTACTCACTGAGTTGGAGTACTCACTTTACTCCCTGCACCTCGTGTGTAGATGCATGTATTTATTCACCTGGTAGCGGGTTTTTAGCTGATTGGAGACTAAGTTATCGGAGTTGAGCGAGGTGACCGCCAGCGTTCGCGGCCCCGCATTTCTTCCTTTTGTTTATAAATCCTATTTTGTATAATTTAGTCTTTGTAGTTGTATTTAGACTATTATAGATGCTCGTTACTTGTGATACCCCGGTTTGGGCTATGTTGGCTTGTACTTTCGCTAATTAATATCATTGAATCATATTTAAACTACTTATGAACTGTTTAACTGCTTAAAAGAGGTGTTCTGTAATGGCCTGGCTGGCCTTGTCTTCACGAGAGGCGCCATCACGACCGGATTTGGGAATTGGGTCGTGACAAGTTGGTATCAGAGCCTAGGTTACATAGGTCTCACGAGTCATGAGCAGGTTTAGTAGAGTCTCGCGGATTGGTATAGAGACGTCTATATTTATCCTTGAGGGGTTGCAGAACCTTTAGGAAAACTTCGCATTCTTGAATTCTTATCGTGCGTCCTTGATTCAGCTTGAAAATTAACTCTTGAAATTCTTTCCACGCGTTCGCATGTGCGTATGAGCGCTCAGTATCAGATGTGCCTTGATGGCTTATGATTCCCCGATTGAGGGGCGAGATGTGATCTCTGTGAGTTGAAATTTGGGCTAGTCTTGAGGACTTGAGGGCAGATCTTTGCCTATGGCTTGAGCACCGAGGCGCTGACTGTGAGAGTAAGTGTTTTGAAGTTATATGTTTGGTGTCACACCTCCTTTTGGTAGAGGGAGTTTTTCCAATTAAAGGACAATCAAAACGGGATTTGTTATTAAGATTCAGAGTCGCCACTTGGGAGATTAATGGTGTCCCAAGTCACCGATTGAATCCCGAATCGAGGGAAATATTGACTCTGTATTACAGTCTGCGAACCAGAAATCCGGATAAGGAATTCTATTAACCCGGGAGAAGGTGTTAGGCATTCCCGAGTTCCGTGGTTCTAGCACGGTCGGTCAACTGATATATTTGGATAAATTATCTGATTTTAATACATGTTAAACCTACGTGCGAATTTTAACTTTTAACCGCTTGTGATTATTATTATTTTATAAGAATTGCAACGTCGTGACAATGTATTTCGGACCACACCGTACCAGTACGCCTCTGGCCTTTCACACATTTCGACTTCGTTGAGATTTGGATTTTGGTCACATAAATGTGCACCTAAGTTTAAGAAAGTAAATTATTAAAGGCGCGCCTAAAGTGACTAGCGTATCAATATTTTGGGTAAGGCCGTGAAATTTTGCTAAACGGCGCATCCCGAAATCTAAATAATTTTACGTATAGAAGGCCACACAGTTTAGGTATTTTTATTTGCCGAGGCTCGTCTCATTCATTATTTTTTAAAAGAATTACAACGTCATGGAAATGCATCTCGAACCACGTCACAATCAATGTACCCGTGGTTATCGACACATTTCGACTCCGTTGAGATCCGCGCCTAAAGTGACTAGCGCGTTATTATTTTGGGGAAGGCTGTGCAATTCACTAAACGACTCGTCCCGAAGTCTAAGTATTCAATATATACATTTATGAGGGCCCCGCGAACATTTTTATTTGGCGAGGCTCGTCTCGTTTATTTTAAAAGGATAATCCTAAAATGACTACATTTTACTATTAAGTTCGTCTCTGAAATGAAAGAAGAAAAAGATGCTAATTCATTTACATGCTTCAAACTTATTCTAAGCGGGCGTTTGAACATAACTTGTTAAATTCGAAAATGATACAATAGGGCAGTCCGTTTAATAGTTTTGGGCCCAGGTCCAGCGTCCATGGCATCGAGCTGGACCTGGACCATGCCTATTCCGGTGTTGGGCCTACTGCTTGTTTCTACATTCGTTTGACATTTAAGAAGCAAAAATGAAAGTGATATCTAGGGGAACCCGTCCTTGTAAATTTATATAAGCAAGTTGTTAACTAAAAATAATTAAGCTACTAAGTGATTTAACTTAAAGAACTGATGTGCATTTCAAATATGCTATAAACGAAACAAATTAGAGATGGCAAGATATGAATACTATATCATTAGTTCTTTTCTAACTAGCATACATAGGAATGGGGTTTACACTCCAAACTACTGCAGATCATGTACTCATTTGTGCATAATAAAGCATCTACATGATTCTAGCAGATGAAATTAACTACTGTATATATACAACTTAATTCAGAATATAACTCAAAAATAAATCCTAGAGTTTCAGCTCCTCATTTGTATTTCATGCTTCAATTCTCAGCTTTATAAGGAGTACCAATTGTGTACCTGGTATTTGGAAATAAAGAAGAAGGAGGATCAGCAGCAGCAGTGACACGAACAGCAATACAACACAGCAAATAACAGCAGCAACACCCAAAGCAACTTAATAACACAGCCAAATTGGAATCCCAGAACAGATTAAACCAACAGGGAAACTTAAGAATAAATCCGCAGCAATTTCCAGTAGACCAGACAGCAAAGTCCAAACTCAGATAAACAGCAACAATAACCCAGGAACACTCAGCAATTACCCAACAAAAACCCAGTAAACAGCAACAAGAAACCAGTGGTAGATTTTAAAGAAATCAATAGCAACCCGAGCAAAGGCAGAAGGAAACCAGAAGCAAAGAACAATGGTTTTCTGGTTTCAAACAATCAAAGAAGGAGAAATTAGAAGCTTCAATGAAACAAACACACTAACAATGATTCACCTAGCTTCTTAGGGTAAAAAGCCAGTCTATATTTTTGCTTGTAAACTTCTGGAACCTTAGTATGAAAATCCCAGCCTATTCCACTCTAACCCTCTCACTTCCAGCCTCCCTCTAAGTCTTAAAAGGGGCCTATATATAGGCAGCAGGGAGCCTCTAAGCTCTGCAGGTTTAAAACCTGCCCATACCCCTTTGTATTTCCATTGCCCAAGAGGCATTTCTTGATGGAAAACATTGTTCCCCGTTATGTTTATTTATCTGATCAAAAGGGATGGGGGAGGGCTATTCTATTCTTTTAAACCCATCCCCTGGGGTTCTGCCACCCTACTCAGTTTAAACTAATGGCCTTTTAACAGGCCACTTGAGCAGGCCTGTACAGGGCATGTGACAGCCATATTAACTTGTCCAAATTACCCTTTTAACCCCTTAGTAATTACTGTGATTAACCTAAGTTCTGGGGCTGGGTTCACTACTATATAATCTTTATACTTAATCTCTGATTTCAGGCAGCTATATCCAATTCTCAGCTTAGGTTCAATCAATGATTCAACTTAATCAGACAGAGGTTTAATCAGATGGCCTGAGTTGGTCATATTGGGAACCAGTCCCGACCAACTCAAAACCAACTAATCAGAGCATCAGCTAAGGCAAGCAAAGATCAAAGCAATATTGAACAAGGCATATCAATAGAAGTTCTAGCACATATAAGAGAAACCTGCGAGTAATTACACTGACATGAGCAAACTCATGCTTCTCTAGTTTTTCAAGTGATTTCAGTTGACGACACTTATTTAACCGACTATACGAGCTACAACAAACAACAAACGCAGAGTAAACAAACATGTTGATTCATGTCCTTGGAACAAAACAAGGAATCAAATATGAACCAATCTACTTGACGACTTTAAACAAGTTAAACACATCACAATAAATATAATTAACAAACAGGCAGAAGAAATCGACCAAATAAAAGGTCTACTGAAGATGGACAGAATTGAAGAGAAAATAAAAGGAAAAATCAAACAAATTAACTAAACATGCGAGCAAACACAAATAGAACACAAACAAGAAAGCAGAAAGAGAAGAACTTATCTCGGAAGTTTAGGAACGAAAAAGACCCAGGCTTGACTCGAACCCTTTTTTGAGGTCGAACGGACTTTAATCGGAGTGTTCTCAACTGAGAACACCTCGATTAAGGTCTATTAGACCCCAACCCTTCATTAATTTGGACAGACCCCCATGGTGTTGTGTTCTAGGATTCACACAGTTGATTTGAGGCTTGAAGCTTTCCGGTTAGATTCGAACCAAGCCAAGCTCGGTTTGGTTACGAGGGAGGTCAGGGGAGTAACTGGTATGAATTTGGGGTCGGCTGGTATAGTTTTAAGTTTTTGCTCGAATCTTCGATCGAAGATTCGAGAAGCTACGGGCTGATTCGAGCAAAACGGGTAAGGGATTTGGATTGGGGGTGGTCTAATGGCTTTAGGGTGTTATTTTGGTGGTCGTTGGAATGGTTGCCGCCGGGTTTCAGGCGCTGGGATAGGGTGGCGGCTAGGGTTAAACCCTAGCTCGTCTCTGATCTTTGAGACGATGAACAAGAGACGAGAGGGGGGGTTTGGTTCGGGGGGCTGGGGTAGGAGGTTAGGTTTATATAGGGTGTTGGGGATTCGATCCTGGCCGTTGGATGAAGCGAGATCGATGGCCAGGATCTTTTCATCACGGGGAAACGGTATCGTTTGGTTAAGTGGAGATTGGGTCGGTCTTTGGGTGAAATGGGTCGGGTATAGGGGAGAGTTTGGGGACCGTTGGATTGAGTTAGATGAACGGCCCTGATTGAACCTGCCTAAACGTCGTCGTTTGGCTTTAGACGGGAATTGCACTGGACCGTTCGATCATCTTGATCGACGGCTCAAATTTAAAGCACCAATACGACGTCGTTTGGTGAGGTATGAGAGATCAGGGATTTGGACCGGGTGATTGGGCCAGAGATTGGGGCGTTTTGGGCCAGGACTGGGGTGGGCTGGTCCGATTTTGGTTCTTTTTTCATCTCTTAATTAGTTAAAACTAAAAATCTCCAATTAACAAAATACCAATTAATTCCTAATTGTAAAATTGGGTCCTAAATGCAACATTTTTTGTGTTTTTTAACTACTTTAAACAAGTAAAATGCACACACAGATACAAATAGGTAAGAGAAAAAATAACACGAAATCTGCAGAAATTGCCAACAAACACAAAATTGTTTTATTTTGAATTTTTGGAGTAATTTTCTCGTAGGGTAAAAAAATCACGTGCTCACATTTGGTATTGTCCCTATTAGTGGAAGTGATGGCTGGATAGCCATGTGATAAGTATGTTAGTACTATGAGATGTATCTATGTAACTTGGAAGTGATGAGGAAGGTCCACTAGATGATATATGAACTATTAAGTGTATGATTTCCATTGTGATTGGATGTGTAGCTCCGGGTTATGGGCGCATGAAGAATCATTTCATGTCTCCTAGTTGGGAGTGAAGTAAATTTCATGTTGCGGTATGAGTTCAGACTCAGGAAGACTAAGTTACTGCGTACATTTTATGATAGAGAAAGGCATTTAGAAATATTTATTGAAGGCAAAGCAGGTCGGTTATCTCATGCGAAGAGTTCTGGGGTTGTGTGACCCTTAAAGTGATTGTTAGAAGATCTTATGTAAAAGTGAAATGTAAGTGTTGAAATTTGAAATTTGGGGTCGCTTAAGAGAGTGGGCTTAACTGTTGCGAGATTTGCTGAAGATTTAAAGTACCAGATGATTTGTGTTTACACAAGCTTACAAATGATTTGAGTTTAATCTCACTATGGTATTGTGGCATCAATAGAGTAAAAGTGTTATGACTTATTGAGTGTATCTTGATCTATGGCTTCGAGCCAAGTGGGGGAGTCTGCTGTGAGCAGTTGATTGCACGACTAGGTGTTATGTTGGTTCCAGTTTGACGCGTGCGAATAAATTAGCTATGACTTGCGGAAATTGAGACCGAGAATGGCTCAAGTAAAGGAAGATTTCGATAAAGGTTATATTATGCTTCATGGGGAAAGAAAATCACGAGATGTCTTAAGTGGTTGTTGGTATAGAATGCTCGGTGCATAGAGCGTGAAGTTGCTTGGTTGTATTGGGATGAGGATTCCATTCTACGGTGTCGTCATGCCAATGAGGCGCGAGTTATTCTGTTCGTTAGGTTAGGTAAATTGCAATTTGAAAAAGAGTGAATGACTTGCGACAATGGTTCTAATGTGTTCAGGATTCTACAGGGAACAATCAGGTATTTTAAAGTTGCATGTGTGGTTAGAAACTCTGTTTTCATTGGAAGAGGTTCAGATTTATGGTATTTCTATGTGAATTATGGGGTTCTATGTATCAGTATCAGGAAAGTAAGTGTAATAGATTTAGATTCACAGGAAGTTCTGCAGAGTAAAGTAATTTGGAATGTGGTGTTTCGGGGAATATTTAAGGAAGTATTCAGTGGTTTATGGGTTTCGGACAGTGTGGATTTATGCTTGGGTATCGTGCGGTGAGCCTGGGTTAAGGAATTGTGGTGCTACAGTAAGAGGGAATGTCAAGTTGAAAATGAATCAGAAGGAAATTTAGATGGAGGGAATAACTAGATAGTAGACCGAATCAGTATGGTAAGGATATGATTAACTCCTTGTACGTGTTCGAGGTAATGAGCTCTTACAGGTATTTTGCAGCAATGCTCTTGGGTTTTGATGGCTTGCTTATCTTGGTCGAGTTAGAAGGATTCAGTCCTGGCAGGTCTGATTTGTGAAAAGGGAATTCGGAGAGTCCTTGATGGATTTTTACCGCGGTTTATAGATGTATTGTTTCTATGGCCACGTGGAGCATGTGATGTATAGTGATTTTCTTCTAGATGGGACTAATGGACAGCTCTTGACTACTTGAGTACGTAAATGTCTGTGTTCCAGAAGAGAGATGAAGTTCTCATGTCACCCTAGGATGGTATGATATATACAGTATGTTGTGGAGGATCAAGAATGGCATGTGTAAGGTTACAGTTCAATTCTGAAAGGAAGTTTATGAAATTCTTAAGTAGTGGGTAGCCTCAGAGGATTAAAGAAATGGTACTGCTAACTCGAAGTGATTTGATGAGGGTATATGTTTTAAGAAAAGGGGCAATGTGATTAAGTTGATGGCACTTTGCTAGTATTGTCGCACTTTTTTGTTGGGTCGACTGGTGATATTCGAGTTTGCTTGGTGGAACAGGGAAATTTTAGAGTATCTATCGCGAAATGATGGGGTATTTAAGGCATGGTATGCTTTCGGACGGCGAAATTGGGATCAGGTATGATGATTCGTGTGCTATATGGAGTTGGAGACTGAGAATTCTCATGTGCGGTCTATGTTATGGTTGGGGATCATGTGTATCGGCACCATTTAGTGATTACCGAGATTCGGAGACCCCAATGGATCTTTCTTTGTTTGGTATGTTAGATATTGGATGTGATATTATGGTCTAGACTTATTGTCTCCGCGTTGGGTTATTCTGGACTATTCCGCTGTGGGATATGCCGGAAATGCCACGGGTTGAGTGTCAAGGTGCGTCAGATTATGTTCTAGTAGAGTGGCTTATGTTCGAAGAACCAGCGATCGGCTGGGAAGGATTGACTTTCTTAATTGGGCCTTCATGATGGATGTTAGTGCGGAGGTTGCTATCATTGATTTAGTTCTGGTTTTCAGGGACTTTGCGTTTCTTGTGGTCGGGCATGACGCCGGGCAAGGTTGTTAATTTTGGTATTGATTTGGTGCAGGGCACCGTATCGTAGGGCACCGGTAGAGTTGAGGAGTTGTGTGGATAACTTCAATATTTCCTTAATAAAGAGTTCGTTGGTAGGCCAATGTGGAAGCGTGTTCTAGCTTGAGTCGGCTTGCTTGGCCCTGAATCGTATTGTTGAGGGATAGGTTGATCTGATCGTTATTGAGTTTGCTAATGATCTGGGAGATCTATGAGTGGCCTTTATGTGTTGTGAGACGTTATGATTTATTGGTTATGGGCACATATGGTGCGATTCTATTGGAGGTTCATAGTAGAAGTCCAGGGGGAAGAGTAATTGGGTGTTGCTCGGTGGATGGCGTATCGGTTATGTCCTATCGGGTTTGTGTAGTAGGTGTTACTTGTTCACCATGGGTGTAATGATTTTTTTGGTTCTGGACGTCAAATTATGCGTGGTTGTCAATTTCAAGCATAGTGACTTGAGGTGTCCCATGTGAAGTAGTGTTTAGACAGGATCGCGCATTTACGCGAAGCAATATGGAGATATGATATTGCAGGTTAGATTCGAGAGTTCTATTCTATGATGTGAGATGGGTTCTCAGCCTTGTATTGTGATGGTACCGGCGAGCTTGAGGTACAACTCTTTCAATTGACTCATTTTCATGATTTGAGTATGTTCGGACTATTGCTTATTGGTGCGTGTAGTTATGCAAGTTGTTTCAGGAGTGAAAATGTGGTTCTATAATTCATGGGCTAGATTAGGTTGTGTAATTTCAGCTTCTATGTGTTATTGTACCTATATGAGATAGGGTGACGTGGGATCACCCCCGGGTATATGCATGGTAAATTTATTTAGCTATTGGTTGGCTTCTAGAATAATTTAGGGTACGTTCGACGAAGAACGTGTGTTTAAATGGGGGAGGTGTAATGACCCGACCAGTCATTTTGAGCTTTTGCACTTTGATCTCCAGTTCTCGGGCATGACATGCCCCATGTAATGCATTATGATTGATGTTGATTGTTTGTTTTGGTTTTCAAGAAAATCGGAATAAATTTGTAAGAACAGTCTCAATTGAAAGTTTTGAATTTGAAAGGTTTGACCAAGAGTTGACTTATTTGTATATAAGTTTGGATTGGAATTTTTATGATTTCGCTAGCTCCGTTAGGTGATTTATGACTTAGGAGCACGATCGAAATGCATTTTGGAAGTCCATGGAAGGATTTGGCTTGTATTGGCAAGGTTAGTATTTTGGCGAATTCCGGTTGATAGGTGGGATTTTTATCCGAGGGTCGAAATGGAATTTCGAGAGTACTATAGCTTCATTATGTCATTTTTGATGTGTTTGTAAAATCTCAGGTCATTTGGACGTCGTATGGTCGGGTTTTTTATCGAAAGTGTATTTCGGAAGGTTTTGGAAACTTAGGCTTGAATTCGTTGAGTTTTGGGTAATTTGATGTTGTTTGAGGTGTTTTGATGATTGAAACAAGTTTGAATGATGTTAGAGGTTATGTTGATGGGTTTGGTTGAGGTCCCGAGGGCCTCGGGTGTGTTTCGGGAGGCTAAGCGGATTAATTGCATGTTTTGAGAACTTTAGAAAAATTGCAGGTAAGTTGCAGGCATTTTTGGCATTCGCGTTCGCGAAGGGCTTGGGTTTATGAGCATCGCATTCGCAAGGTTCTATGCCGCATTCGCAAAGGTTTGAGTGAGACTACATCGCTTTCGCGAGCGCAGATACGCTATTGTGAAAGAGGTTCTGGAGCTGATGGTCAAATGTTCATCATGTTCACGTGGAAGTGAACGCATTCGCGAAGTTCAAACTGTGGGAGCAGTGCGTTCGCAACTGGCATGTCGCGTTCGCCTAAGGTAAAATATGGTAAGGCAATTTTGTGCTACGCGTTCGCGAAGAAGGCTTTTAAATCCTGGGCAGAATGTTTTAATAGCTATTGTCCGCGATTTTGGAGCTAACTTTCACCATTTTAGGTGAATTTTGAAGCTTCTTGAGGGGAAATTGAAGAGAGATTCAAGAGATAACACTTGGAGGTAAGATTTTTGAACTTGAAACTCGTTTTTATTGTGAAATCCACCTAGAAATTCATGGAAACTAAGCCAAAAATTGAAACTAGAGCTTGAGAAATTGGACTTTTGATTTGGGATTTGAAAGGCCATTTGGGGTCGTATTTGAGAACTTTTGATATGTATGAACTCGTGGTAAGATAAGGAATCTAATAATGTGAAAGTTTCTGAGTATCGAGAAGTGGGCCCGGGGCTCGAGTTTTGGTAATTTTGGGATTTACGCCCGTTATTGATTGTTTTCGCTTGGGCTTTGTTCCCTTAGCATATTGTGATGCATTCGTTCTCATTTTGGATAGATTCGACCCGCGTGGACGCCGATTTGAGGGGAAAAGGCGTTGCAAGCTAGAGTTTTCGCGTGTTCGAGGTGAGTAATGATTGTAAATGATATCCTGAGGTTTTGAAACCCCAAATTGCACATCGTAGTGCTATATTGAGGTGAGACACATGCTGGATGATGAGCGTGGGGTCTTTTACTATTGGGGATTGTAACTTGGTCCATCCCGATTGATGATTTTTACCGCGTATTTGACTGAAACTTAATTGTTATCATAATGACTGAAACTTAATTACATCCCGATTGATGATTTTTACTACTTCTATACAACATATTGGTTGCTTTACGTGATTTCTTACTGCTCAGTTGTTATTTACCTTTATTACTCACTGAGTTGGAGTACTCACTTTACTCCCTGCACCTTATGTGCATATGCAGATATTTGTTCACCCGGTAGCAGTTTTTGAGCTGATTGGAGACTAAGTAATCGGAGTTGAGTGAGGTGACCGCCAGCGTTCACGGCACCGTATTTATTTCTTTTGTTTAGAAATCCTATTTTGTATAATTCAGGCCTCGTAGTTGTATTTAGACTATTATAGATGCTCGTAACTTGTGACACTCCGGTTTGGGTTATGTCTCGCGCCCCCTTTTTCTTGAGTCGAAATTGGGCTTGTGACATTTGGAAGGACAACTCGTTCCCCTTTTTGGGAATTGGGTTTTAGAATTTAAGAGTCGTCACCTAATGATTAAGTGGATTAGGACACTAAGAGGATTTTAAATTTAGAAACCAGAGATTAGGATAAGTGCTAGAAATTATCTCGAGGGGAAGGTATTAGGCACCCCTCAGGATCGACAAGTGTGGTTCCCGGCCATGTTATAATTGTGACTTTATATAAACACATAGGCAATTAAGGCTCAAATAAGTACTTGCATATAACATTGAAAAATAAGTTGAAACTTGTGAAAGTAAGTAGAGAGAGGAGAATTTTATGAAAAGATTTAAAGAATTTTACAAGAAGAGATGAAAGCAAATAAATGGAGAGGGGGCCTAGGTTTATGATTTATATGGATCACATCAATTCAATATCCAGAAATCACTCCTCAAAAGAGGGGTCGCACGTGATATTAGCTCACCGGTCATCATATCCATGTTCTACCCTTCCCACCCCGTTAAGGTATTAAAGTACGAAATAGTATCGTAACTTATTGCATGCTACTACCCGTCCCAATCCTGTCAGTCCCGGAGGCGTTTGGGACTACTAATCCTAAAAGGGTAGGGAGTTTTGGCTTTTCAGAGTTTTAAAAGGTTAAACGTCTAAAGCGACAAACAAAAGCAAATAAGACAAATATGGGAAGACATAACAGTTACGGGATCAGATAAACCTCCTCAAATTAGAAAAAGACAAATAGTTTAGCATGTCTTACATATACTGATTAGGTCTGAATTAAACTTAAGCATCAAGGCATTCTGATTTATCACATATTTTCATATGAGAAGTCAGAATTTGGTCTGCCTGCTGGCTGTAATTATTAAAGACTAATACCGTTATAGATTTTACCCTAAGGCTTGCCTAGGTAATAAATAGAACCTATAGGCATGATATCTATTAATTTTAGAAACGAAGAAGTGAACTGATTGCAGAAAAGAATGGTCAGTTATGAAGGCATAAGGTCTGCAGGTGTTTAGACGTTAGTACTACTGATTTTAGATGAGTTGGCAATTCAAGTTTAGTTAACAACTCCTATAGACATGCTTTCTAGGTGCTACTAGTTTTTAGACACCATTATTGCTTATGGAGAAATCCTATAGGCAGGTTGTCTATATGCAATTGGTTGGTTATTTAAATCCTATAATAGGTTTGCCTAATGACGGATGCAGAATGCAGAAAGTAATATGGGCATGGTATCTATATGAAAATGCAGAAAAAACCCTATAGACATAGTATCTATGTGAGGATGCAAAAAATCCTATTAATATGGTATCTATGTGAGAATGCAAAAAATCTTATGGACATAGTGTCTATATGAGAATGCAGAGTTTATAAAATGCAGAACTTTAGAAATAGTAATCCCTATGGGCATGATGTCTACCCTTTTTGCATGCATGATTGACCCTCCCTTTTTAATAATACCCCAGCGGTTTATTACAAGATTATTACAAACCATAACTAATCTAAAAAAGTAAAATCACATACGAAATCAAAAATTCTAACCAAGGAGAGCCTAATTCAGACTCCTAGTATGACATGTGTAATAAACCAAGTTCCAAAGATCAGATTTCCAAAGACTTCTCTTATTTGGGATGTGTCAAAGTTCCAAGGAGTTTCAAGAACTACAGGCAATGCTTAACCCTAAATTTTACTGCAAAATTTGAATTAAAGTGCAATGTAGAAAAGCCAGCCCTCAAATATCCAAGTTCAGAGGGAACTCCAGGTCCCAAGGCAAGGCTCATAGTAGGGGGGCAGAACTTAGAATCTAACAGTAAGTGAAGGTGCAATAGAGGAGAATTAGGGAATGTCAAGGCAGAATGGTGGTCATGCCCATCTATTGGAATACTAGCACACCCCTGACAAGCATGTCAGCTAAAAATTAGAGAGTTATACCTATTGAAGGTCAGGTTTAGCCCTGGACAGCAATTTGGATTCTGCCGAGCTATACCTTAACTCAATACATATAGGGGAACGAGGTATGGAAGAACTGAAAGAGACAAGAGCAGGTTGTTGGCATACCCAACAATAGGGAATGCTAACATGCCCACAAGCCTGTTACACTATTTAGAGGCTAGGATCGAGAGGATCTGGTTTTAATCCATGGACAATAACTTGTATATTGCCATGTCTTAAACCATAGCTCAACACATAAAGGGGGTAGGGAGTAGGGATTCATTGCAGAAACAGATAGCAAGACACAAGCATACTACTTTAAATATTGAACTCTACAAAATAGTAAAGTAGACATGGATGTAAAAGCTTTTAAGTAAACACATTGGGGGTGATGCTGGAATTAAAATTAGGACATAGCTGTTTCAAGGAAATAAATAAATGAAAACAGGTGTCTTGTAAGCCAAATTTGCAAGCAAGCAATACAAAAGATCTCAGAAGAGAGTAGAGATTGAAAGAGTATTGTAATCGAGAGTGTGTGTGTAAGAGTATGCAATTCGAAGTGTCTGTCTTGTGAAAAAGGGTTGTGTTTTTATAGTGTGAAAGTCGTGAGAAATAATGTAACAAAATAATTGAAGTATGATTTTCAATCAATCATATAAGACTCCCTTTAATTAAGGGATTCAAATTCAAATGGGTAAAATAATTGAGGGAAGGGATTTTTAATGGATATTTTCCAAGCAGTATAATAATGGGTAAGTACATAGAAGCTATTTAGGGAAACAAACCCATAGTACACGGTTTGTAAAAAAAAGGAAAGGGAATCAATCAGTAAAACCAAAATCACATGCTTACTCGAATGAATCAGGTCGAGAAAAAGGGTAAAGAAAGGTTCACTTAGGGAAAATTAGGAACAATCAAGTAAACACCAACAAAGGGATTCAGAATCAATTAGTAGTTGGAAAAACCTTTTGAAAGAAGAGTTCTCATATATAAAGTACACAAACATGTGAATCAAGAAGAGACTGTCGAGTTATGTAAAAGAGAGAGGAGTTCATAATCATAAAAACTTAGAATCATACAAAGAGATACAAGTTCAATTCGCAGACTCATAGTGAGTCTGAGAGTCCAGGGTCCCAAATTGGAGCCTTAACTCGAACACAAAGAATCAAAATCATCAAAGGGAACCCCCAAATCCCAAGATTTCAAAATTGAATCAGACATGGAAGTGAGAAAGAAATCCAATTGCTTTAGAGTCTCAACAAAACAGATATGATAGCATGTTGAATGACAAATGAAGAAGAATCATGAAGAACATATTTTGAGAAAACTCGGAACCTTAACAAGTTCAGAAGAAGGAGATAATACAAATGTGAACACAAGTAGATGAAGCACGTAAGAACATGAATAGAGTCCAGTAAACAAAAATCAAATAACTTAACGGTAAACACACATAATAAAAGAGTAGAGAAAATATAGCAAAGATTAACAGGACTAACATGCATAGTAAAAAACAAAAGGTAGAAGACAGTACATGCGTAAGAAAGAAATCACACGAGCAGGGTATGAAAAAACACATATAAAGCAAGGAAGAAGAAATATCAAAAAGATTTTTCCCAATACAAAATCTTTTCTGAAACCTTAAAATTGAAGAGAAATGATTTTGAAAAGAAGCTTTTGGGGAAAACACTTTAGATGGCAAGAAAAGCATAGATATCGTATAGATCTAGAGAAATAACGATGAAAGAACCTTGAATGGCTTAGGGTTTCAGAGAAACCCTAGAAATGAGAAAGGCTTGGAAACAGGCCCGATCTTTAGTCGGAGAGGTCAAGAGACAGGTTCCTGAGCCTTGGATATGCCGGAGCAAGGCCGGAGATGGCCGAAAACCTCGAATCGGTGAAGGTCTGCGTAAAGACCTTCGAAGTCTAGCCTCGAACCTTCGAGCATCAGGCATGCAGGAGGAGTAGGAGGTGAGTATAGCGTTTCCATTGCCTGAGAAGCCATGGATTCCGGCGAGTTTTGGGGTAAGGATGACGAGAAGCTGCTAGGGTTAGGGGAAGGGTCGAGAGAGTCTAAGAGATGAGATGATCCAAAGGTGGCTACCAGAAGGAAATGGGGGGATTTGGGATGGGTTAGGTAAATTAAAAAGGAAAGAGGAGATCGTGACCGTTGATCAGATTGATCAACGGTCTGGATTAAAAGAGCCTTGGGTCGGGTAGGATAATCGGGTTGTTGGGTTGGATTAGACGGGATTGGGATGGTTCGATTTTGAGCTTGAAATTAGGTGAATTTCAGGCTAAAATTGAAATGTAAATGTGGCTACAATTGAAACGAATTGGGGCTAGATTTTAAATAGTCAGTTTTCCCTTTTATTTTTAAAAAATAGTAAAAATAATTTTAAAATTAAATTAAAAGTACCGAGTCAGTACTTAACATATAAATATTAATTTTAAAAATTGGAACCAATTTTACCATTATAAAATAAAGTTAATCTTAAGATAGGCTAAACTTGCAATTACATGCAATTTAACTTTAAAACTACCAAATAAATTTGTAAAAATATACAAAAATCACCTTAATTATATTTTGGTGTAAATATAGGAATACAATAAGTTATTCACCAAAATAATAATTTTGGAAATAATTATTGGATTTGTACTGCTAAAAGAGACAGTAAATTGGTTTTGAAAATCCTTAAAAGTTTAGGAAAAATACTAATATATATATATATATATATATATATATATATATATATATATATGAAAGTATTTTGAGTATATAAAAAATAGCTAGGGAAAAATTGGGTATCAACAGCTGCCCCTCTTTATCCAAGAAGGATGAAAGATTTATCGGGTAAAGATAAGATGACCAATTTTGACTGGAAGACACGATTTGTAAAGAATTTTCACTTAGCTCTAGTTCCTGAGCTACCTACATATCCCTGGTTTTACAGGAATCGGGCCATATGTAGTTCAGGATCCATAGACGAAATATGCCGATGGGGATATTGCAAAGAACGAACGCGATGTTTGGGTTGAGAAGGATAGTTGAAGTCTAATAGGCTGCGAGAACCGGTACGGGATCTCTCCTGCTGAGACGGCCATTGCTAGATGGTGTACCTGCAAGTGAGTAATACAAACACATATTATTCATAAATTCAAACGTGATACAAGTTCCCGTTGGACGATGAATGTTATATTTGGACAGTTAGGATGACGTCTGTGACCATGACGTCCTGGGCCATGAAGCGTATGATAAGGATTCACAGGCTATGAAATGGTGTTCTCGGGCCATGAGAATGATGCCTCCGAACTATGATGCCTTTGAATAATGATATGCAGGAGATAAAATGGGGTCCTCAGGCCATGGCATGGCGTTCTCGGGCTATGAAAATGGTGCCTCCGAACAATGACGCCTTTGGACAATTTGGCAATCTTTTAGCCCATGATATGCAGAAGGTGGAGATCTTTCAGCCGATGCAAGACGTAAATAAAAGATGGCGATATTTCAGCCATGCAAGAGAAATAAAGTGGCGATATTTTAGCCATATGTGATGTAAATAAGAAGTGGCGATATTTCAGCCGGTGCAAGATATGAATAAAAGGTGGCGATATTTCAGCCGGTGCAAGATGTGAATAAAAGGTGGCAATATTTCAGCCATGCAGGATGGAGGTAGAGCTTAACCCCGGAAGGTAGAATGGTAGCCTTATGCAATGCAAGGAAATGCAGGATGGAGACAGAGCTTAGTCTCGGAAGGTAGAAAGGTAGCCTTATGCAATGCGAGGAAATGCAGGATGGAGATAGTGCTTAGTCTCGGAAGGCAGAAAGGTAGCCTTATGCAATGCAAGGAAATGCAGGATGGAGACAGTGCTTAGTCTCGGAAGGTAAAAAAGTAGCCTTATGCAAAAAAAAAGTGCAGATGGAGGAAGAGCTTAACCTCGGAAGGCAGAAAAGTAGTTGTATGCAATGCAAAGAAATGCAGATGGAGACAGTGCTTAGCCTCGGAAGGCAGAAAAGTAGCCTTATGCAATGCAAAAAAGTGCAGATGGAGGTAGAGCTTAACCACGAAAGGCAGAAAAGTAGCCTTATGCAATGAAAAAAGTGCGGTTAGAGGTAGAGATTAACCTCGGAAGGCAGAAAGGTAGCCTTATGCAAAAAAAAGGTGCAGATGGAGGTAGAGCATAACCTCGTAAGGCAGAAAAGTAGCCTTATGAAAAAATTCAGATGGAGATGAAAGTGAATAGTAATGAAATATCTTAGCTGATAGATGATAGCAGATAGGTGATTATGATATTGAGGCTGCTGGGGATGTCGTGTGCGGGTAACAATTATAAATAGGCGATGATTCTGAGAGTTGTAACCCTAATAAAGTATGGGTGTGTAACTGTATCTGATGATTTATGTCTTGAGTGCCTGCATCCAAAGAAAAATCGTGAGTTCTGAAAGGGGGAGGGTTTGTCCGTCTTCCCGTAGACTTCGCTGATCACCCTTGGCGCTGTGTATCATTGGGGTAGTGTGGCTAAACAAGCAATTTAGATAATATACATGCATGATTTAGTAACAAAATGTAATGTAAATACATAATTGAAAATAATAGTTTTTTAGATGAACAGACGACTGCGACGTGGTTCAAGACATTACGACCTCTCTCACTCCAAAATTTTGAGGGTCCTCCTCAAAATTCTGCCCTAGTTTCCAATAGCGGGGGGGGGGGGGGGGGGGATTCTGCCCCAGTCTCCCATCTTAAACGGGAATCAGGTCAGGCGTAGTTCAAATTACATAAAAAAGAAATCATAAATGGCTACACATAGTATTGCTACACTGTATCTAAATTGATAGTCTTTGGCCAGTCTTCCCCGTCCATTTCTGCAAGTATAAGGGCTCCTCCCGTTAGAACACGGTGAACCACGTACGGGCCTTGCCAATTGGGAGAGAATTTCCCTTTGTCTTCATCTTGATGCAGGAATATTTTCTTGCCATTTCTTATGCTTTTCTATCATTTTCTTTAGTATCTTCTTGATATTCTTGTTGGCCTCTTCTATAGCTCCATTCATCTGAGGTCTGTAGGCTGTAGAATTCTTGTGTTTGATCTTGAATGTTTGACACATTGCTTTCATCAGGTCCCTGTTGAGATTGGAACCATTATCGGTAATGGTTGACTCCGAAATTCCGAACCGACAAACAATACGATCACAGACGAAATCTGCCACGACTTTCTTGGTTACTCCTTTATATGATACTGCTTCAACCCATTTGGTGAAATAGTCAATGGCCACCAAAATGAACATGTGCAAAGGTTTGATGCGTAGGCTAGATCAGTCCAATAACATATATTCCCCAAGCGACGAATGGCCATGGCGAGCTTGTTGCAGTAAGCTCATTTGGAGGTAATTTTATCATGTCTGTATGTATCTAACAGTGATGGCATTTGCGAAAATACTAGATGCAATCTGTTTCTATAGTCATCCAAAAATATCCTGCCTGGAGTATCTTCTTTGCTAAGACAAAACCATTCATATGTGGACCGCAGGTCCCTGCATGGATCTCTTCCAATAATCCGAATGCTTCCTTTGCTTCGATACATCTTAGTAGTCCCAAATCGGGAGTTCTTCTATATAGGATTTCTCTACAGTGAAAGAAGTTGTTAGATAGCCTCCGAAGCATGCGTTTCTGAGTGGCGTTTGCAAGTTCTGGATATTCTCATGTTGTCAAATATTCCTTGATATTATAGAACCACGCTTTTCTGTCTGCTTCTTTCTCAAGATGAGTACAGTAAGCTGGCTGATCATAAATCTTTACTGGGATGGGATCAATGAAACTCTTATCTAGATGTTGAATCATAGATGATAGAGTAACCAATGCATCAGCGAATTCATTCTGCACTCTGGGGACATGCTGAAACTCTGTCTTTGTGAATCTCTTCCTCAACTCCTGTACGTGATACAGATAAGGATGTATCTTAGAGTTCTTGGTTGGCCACTCTTCTCGGACCTGATGTATGAGCAAGTCCGAGTCTCCGATTACTAGCAATTCCTAAACATTCATGTCAATGGCTATCTTGAGCACTAAGATACAGGCTTCGTATTCGACCATATTATTGGGGCGCGGGCACCTGAGCTTGGCGGATACCGGGTAATGCTAGCCGGTCTTCGATACTAGGACTGTTCCTATGCCAACTCCTTTGAAATTTGATGCTCCATCGAAAAACATTCTCCACCCATCATAGGATTCTGCAATATCTCCTTCTATGAAAGATACCTCTTCGTTAGGAAAATACGTCTTTAGAGGTTCGTATTCTCTGCCCACGGGATTATCGGTGAGATGATCTGCCAAGGCTTGTCCTTTGATTTCCTTTCGAGTTACGTAAATAATGTCAAATTACCTTAGCAGGATTTTCCACTTAGCTAGCTTGCCATTGGGCATGGGTTTCTGAAAGATATACTTCAGCGTGTCCATTCTGGATATGAGATAGGTGGTGTAGGCACAAAAATAATGCCTCAATTTCTGAGCTCCCCAAGACAGAGCACAACAGGTGCGCTCTAATATAGAATACCAGGCCTCGTACGGGGTGAACTTCTTGTTGAGATAGTAGATGCCCTACTCCTTTCTCCCCATTTCATCATGTTGTCCCAAAACAGAACTGAATGCCCCATCCAATACTGCAAGGTTGACAGGTATTCCTTAATTCTGTCAAAGGCTTTCTGACAATTATTGGTCCATTTGGTAGCAGCGTGTTTCTTCAACATTTTAAAGATGGGTTCACAAATGACAGTGAACTGAGCTATGAACCGGCTGATATAGTTGAGTCTCCCCGGGAAACTCATCACGTCCTTCTTATTCTTTGGTGGTGGCAATTCTTGAATGGCCTTAACTTTTGATGGATCCAATTCTATTCCTCGACGACTCACGATGAACCCCATTAATTTCTCGGTAGGAACCCCAAATGCACACTTGGTGGGATTCAATTTCAGATTGTACCTTCTTAGTCTGTTGAAGAATTTCCTCAAATCTTCCATATGGTCAGCGCTTCTCTTGTATTTGATGATGACATCGTCTACATATACCTCGATCTCCTTGTGTATCATGTCATGAAAAATAGTATTCATGGCCCTTATGTAGGTGGACCTAGCATTTTTTAACCCAAATGGCATCATCTTGTAACAATACATCCCCCACGTCATGATGAAGGCTATTTTCTCCGTGTCCCCCTCATCCATCCATATCTGATGATACCTATCAAAACAATCAACAAACGAGTGCAGCTCGTGCTTAGCACAGTTGTCAATAAGAATGTGTATGTTTGGCAAGGGGAAGTCCTCTTTGTGGCTGGCCTGGTTAAGATCCCGGTAGTCGACATAGATTCTAACGTTCCCATCCTTCTTCGGCACTAGCACAATGTCGGCTAACCTTGTTCGATACTCTACTACCATGAGAAATTTGGCTTTAACTTGTTTGGTAACTTCTTCCTTGATGTTCAAACTCATGTCGGGTTTGAACTTTCTGATCTTTTGCTTTACCGGTGGAGATGATGGATCCGTTGGCAGTTTGTGAGATACAATGGATGTACTAAGACCAGTCATATCATCATATGACGAGGCGAATATGTCCTCATATTCCCTTAGAAATTCCGTGTACTCTTTTTTTCTAATGGTGACAAGTGAATCCCGATGCATGTTTCCTTGACATTCTATGTGTCTCCCAAGTTAACGACCTTAGTTTCGTCCAAGTTAGAATTAGGATTATTCTCAAAATTATCAATCTCTTTAACGACCTCTTCTGGTATATCATCCTCTTCCGAATCTATATCTGTTTGTTGCATTGTCTTGTTGCAAGTCTCAATCGTCGGTTCATCGTCAAGATAAGTAATAGTAATGTTGTGTAAGTAGAGAAAATAATAAGAGTGAGATATATAAGAAACTAAAATTCTTTGATAAATTCCAGAATTGTTTTGAACATTGGAGCTCTTTTCATAGTTAAACAAAAAATACGGAAAGGAAATCAACTAGTAAGACAAGAGGGGTTGCTCTGATGGTAAGCAACCCCCACTTCCAACCGAGAGGTTGTGAGTTCGAGTCTCCCCAAGAGCAAGGTGGGAAGTTCTTGGAGGGAAGGATGTCGGGGGCCTATTTGGAAACAGCCTCTCTACCCTAGGGCAGGGGTAAGGTCTGCGTACACACTACCCTCCCCAGACCCCACTAAGTGGGATTATACTGGGTTGTTGTTGTTGTTGTTGCTGTTGAAATCAACTAGTAAAAAAGAGTGAAAGATAATGGATGTGCTTTGTTCTGTCTGGCTACCCCGACATTCTCCGAGCCCTGGTGATTATGACGGACTAATTGTTGAGGCGTGCTCCTCAGTTCACAACTTGTATAGAAAGGCCTTCCTCTTCCTCCTCCTAAAAAATGACACAACAGCCCATATTGTCATTTTCCAGAAACAAATTTCTCATTGCTGCCAATGCTTCCTCTTCTTATGGCCCATATATGATATCTGCCGGTTGGAAAGTTTGCTCCAGACGAGGTATAGGATGCTCCTGTGGGTAGTAGGGACCACGCCATGGTGGAGACCAGTGGTTGAATTCCTCCTAAGTGTATTCATACCCCCAAACCAAAGGTAGTACCATATTTCTTCGGTTAGCTGGGTTTGGCGATACCCTGGAGATTTTTGCCAAGTCCTTTTCCAGGCTCATATCTACACCAATTCAGGATACTTTTAATCTTGTTATCCCACCATTTATCATTGTCCATGGCATTTACCCGCTCAATGTGGTGGTAGGTTTCTCCGCCTATTTTCCTTCTTCCTCCAATAACCAGGATGGTCTGGCGATTGTATATGGGGTTGCTACCGTCACCGTGAATAATCACTTCTTGACGATTCCAGTTGAACTTCACTGGTTGGTGTATGGTTGATGCTACAGCTCCGACGGTATGAATCCAGGGCCTCCCCAATAGCAGGTTGTAAGACGCTGGGACGTCTATCACTTAGAAATCAACGTCGAACCAAGTTGGTCCCATTTGCAGACATAAACTGATTTCCCCAATGGTGGACATTTGGGACCCATCGAAAGCTTTGACATTGATGGCTTCATCCTTGATCTCATGCAGGCTCGTTCGTAATGTTCTGAGAGTCACCAGTGGACAAATATTGTAGCTGGACCCTCCGTCAATCAGAATCCTGGTGATGAAATAATCTTCGCATTGCATAGTGATGTGCAATGCTTTGTTGTGACTCAGCCCTTCTGGTGGTAGCTCATCTTTGTGGAAGGTGATTTTATGACTCTCCAATACTTGCCCTACCATGTTTGCCATTTCTCCTCCAGTTATGTTGCTGGGCACATATGCATCGCTTAGCACCTTCAATAAGGCATTCTTATGTGCGTCAGAGCTTTGTAGTAAAGCTAAGATGGAGATTTGGGCCGGCGTCTTGTTCAATTGATCAATGATCGAGTACTCCTTTGCTTGTATCTTTCTCTAGAGATCATCAGACCCGATTTCGGTGATGGTTGGTCGTCCAGAGGCTTGCTTACTGGACTCAGCTAGATGTTTTGAAGCATAAACCCTGCCGGTTCTGGTCATACCCTGTGCAGCAATTATTTCTCTAGATTTGGTTTTCCCTTTCCTTCTTGCTTCGGTTGTGTAATCCCATGGTATGGCATTTGAGTGGAATGGTGTTATGTTTGACATTGCTATCGGAATAGACACCCTCGGAGGTAACACAGCAACTTCGAATGGTGCAAGTGCTTTTGGAACTCCAAACTCGAGCTCAATCGGTCTGGGCGCCTTTGCAGAAGAAGGCGCTTCAAACTCGAGTGGTATTAGACATGTTTACTTCATTGCCCCAACAGGGTTGGATCTGGACAATAATCGGGTTAAGTGTGACTGTCGGTTTCTTTGGCTCATGACCCTTAGTAATCAATCCAATCGACCCTTTGGGCTCCTAACCATCTTCTATCTCGATAATGTTAATGCCTCCACCCTTGTGGTTAGGCAGTGGGTTGTTGTGAACATTAGGAGCAGGATCCTTTGCTACGATGATCTTATTGTCGATTGGGGCTTGGATCTTATCTTTCAGTGAGCAGCACTCGTCAATGGTATGCCCCTTCATGTCGGAATGGTACGCATAGTTTTTGTTCGAGTTGACCCATTGGGAAGGATTTTCTGGAGTTATGGCAGGGATAGGGGTGACATAACCAGCAGCTTTAAGCTTTTCATATGGTTGATCAATTAGTTTGGCGATGGGTGTGTATTGTTTGGGAGGTCTGCGGTCGAATTTTTGTCGAGGTCTAGGAAAGTTTTGGTGTATGTTATTTTGAAAATATTTTAAGTATATAAAAAGTACCTATGGAAAAATTGGGTATCAACACTATGTTGGGTTGTACTTCCGATAATTAATATCATTGAATCATATTTAAACTCTTGTGAACTGTTAAACTGCTTAAAATAGGTGTTCTGTAATGATCTGGCTGGACTTGTCTTTACGAGAGGCACCATCCCAATCGGGTTTGGGAATTGGAGCATGACACATTCGCTGTCGTCTTGCAATGTGGCCCATGTCCAAAAGTATGATATCATATGTTCAGGGTCCCTTAGTTGCACGTTGGTATGCAAGGATAGGTGAGGCACTGGGTACCGGTCTCGCTCGCCAAGTTCGAGGCGTGACAAAAGTGGTATTAGAGCAGTTCTGTCCTAGGGAGTCTACAAGCCGTGTCTAGTAGAGTCTTGTTTATGGGTGTGTCGTGCACCACACGTATAAGCAGGAGGCTATAGGGCATTTAGGATTGTCACTCTTTCTTCTTACTCTAGATCGTCTGGTAGAGTACACTTATATGAATCCATGTTCCGAAGTTCTATTTTACTTTAAATAAGACGATGCCTACATCAGGAAAGAAGGTTGGAAAGAGAGATAGTTTTGGAAGAGCACAGTCATAGGAGTTGGATTTTTTTATGATGCCTATGATAAGTAAATATGAGGTCTTTAGCAGATCATGGGTGTACTGAAAGGTGTAAGCTTCCTGATAAAAAGCCTTAAGGCAAGAATGCATATCCATCTTTATGGTGAAGGACAATGTGAGATTAAGAAGATAAGCACAAATGTCACCAAGTAAAAGGAGCAAGGTGAAAAAGGGTACGAGGTACCCAGTTAATGAAGGTTTTTGAGTTATATTCAATAGTAATAGAGGTATATATAATTGGTCGCACCCCTTCCAGATATGCCCTATGGGGGTTAACAAAAGTAGTATAAGAAGATATGATGGATGAATTGATTGCGTCAGTTGACATTTCCGAAGGGTATTGCAAATGTGCTAATAGATCTCTTTATGAGACACCTAGATGGTGCATTCTAAAATAGTGCAGGCAGATATGAGTACTACAAATAAAAGTACTATAAGACTTGGAGGGATAAATATTACCTTAGTGTGGGGCTCGCATCCTTAGTAAAGAGAAAATCTTAAGCAACTTGAAGAGCCACTGGATGGAGCAAAGGAAACCTAAAAGCGAAAGAATATCGTATTAAAGTTTTCACAAGAAAAGGGATATGCAGAAATATTAGTAGAGTAATGAGAAGAGAGATAAGGAAGAAATATAAATTAGGGTCCGAATCATTGGAAAGTACTCGGCATCATGGTAATTTTAGATTTCATTCTGGCGGTAATAGAATGGTCCACATAAGTAGATTCATGATGAATTCAGAGAATGATCATTCAGGGAGACGCTTCCCTAGAGCAAGCAATGTGAGCAAAGTTAATCTTAAGAGACTGTATGTTCCAGTTACGCTAAGTGTCACCCTAGCGAGTAAAGGAATTTGTCATCCTTGGTACAGAAGGATTACCGCGAGGCGAGTAATGATCATTGATGTTGAGAAACGATGCTAACGATGAAAAGGTAAAACATCTATAGGTAGATCATCGTGGCTTCAACTTTTCGTACTCCCATATAGGGGAAATATGGAGTGATGTGACATTAAGTCAGAATTAAGTGGTTCTACTGACTATGAAATCGTAAAGGAAGTATAGGTTCCTGCCCGAGCTATTATTAATAAATAAGGAGCGAGTGTGAGACGTAAGTTAAGAAAAAAGGAAATAAACCAAGAAAGATTACAAGGAATATTGATATGAGAATGGGCCAACGAGTAGTTAGTAATTGGTTAGGAAGATCCCAGTTATGGCTAAACAGGAGGTTACAGACGAGTCATCAGATCGTTTAAGATAAACATAGTAGAACCCAACATGGAGAATTGAGCCTCGAAGAATATCATTATAATACTTGAAGTGTATTCAAACAAGCGTCGGGTTAGTTAAAGGTATCGTATGAGTGTTACGAGGATAAAAGAAAGTGCCACAAGGAAGGCAGTTAAATTATCGGTTCAGAAGCAACCATACAAGCACAAGGGCATGGAAGTAAGCAGCCACAGATGATTAGATAATAGGCAAATAAGGACATCAAAAAGGTCCATAATAAGCTCACAATTTTACGAGAGTCAAGGGTTCTCCCTAAGTACTACAATGAAAGACTAGCTGAGGAGATAAAGGAAGAAGGCTTCAACCTAAGCACAACGACCTAAAGAGAAAATGGTCGTGTAACAATAATCTCGTAACAACTTTGTAACCATTCCACAGGAAAATGGAACCCACTGTGGCTAATGAACATGAAGTAAGAATAAAAGTAATATTCGATATCATATGAGTTGCATGAAAACTCTCGCAAGTGTGGGCACTAAGATATGCTATATATGGACCCAACAAGGGGCATAAAGACCAGGAAAAGTAATAACTTACGTTGAAAGAAAGATAAAACGGAAAGAATTGAGCACATGTCATAGATGAAAGATTGAATTGTTAAAGGATTTTATCATGAATATCCCTCAGGACCTATGAAAGGCTAAAGTAATAACTAATACCAGGAGTCGCAGGTCGGAAGATATCTTAAGCCTACATAGAGGCTGATCAGAAAGAAGAGGAGACAAAAGAGTTACATCGACTAAGCAAAACATGAGGTACTAAGAGAATTATAGACCTCAGGATCACTCTTAAGTAGCAGAGGTATGAGAAAGATAGTACAATAGCCATATTTTATAATAGCTCTATGAAGAGTACCATCATCATAAGAAGTAAGTACAAAGCTCCCACCAGATTGTGTATGCACTTGAGGTGTAAAAATTATAATAAAGCTTCAAGTTATGGACATGAATTATACCTATGTGGAAGGGAGGTCATGAAAGAGATAGAATATACGATGCGAAATTTTAAGGTAAGAAAGGTAAAGGTGAACATCGCATGTGATACTCAAGGCAGAGTATTTGAATAGCCCATGTCACACCTCCTTTCGCGCTACCGCACCCCGTGAAGGGTGTAATAGATGGAGTTTTTCCAATTAAAGGACAATCGAAACGAGATTTGTTTATTTAATTCAGAGTCGTCACTTGGGAGATTTATGGTGTCCCAAGTCACCGGTTGAATCCCGAATCAAGGAAAAGAATGACTATGTATTACAGTCTGCGAACCAGAAATCCGGATAAGGAATTCTGTTAACCCGGGAGAAGGTGTTAGGCATTCCCGAGTTCCGTGGTTCTAGCACGGTCGCTCAACTGTCATATTTGGCTTGATATCTGATTTTAATACATATTGAACCTATGTGCAAATTTTAACTCTTGACCGCTTTTATTATTATTATTATTATGTTTAACAAAAGCATTGCAACGTTGTGAAAACGTATCTAGAATCACGTCACAATCAATGTACCCGTGGTTATCGACACATTTCAACTCCGTTGAGATTTGGATTTGGGTCACATAAATGTGCACCCGAGTTTAGGGAGATAAGATTATTAAATACGCGCTTAAAGCTACTAACGCGTTATTATTTTGAGAAGGCCGTAAAATTTGCTAAAACGGCACATCTCGAAATCTAAATATTTTTATATATACATTAATGAGGGCCCCGCAGCTTGTGAGTTTTATTTGGCGAGGCTCGTCTCATTCATTTCTAAAAGAATAATCCTAAAATGACTATATTTTCCTATTAAGTCCGTCTCTAAAATAAAAGAGAAAAAGTCCTAATTAATTTACATGCTTGACAAGCTTGAGTCTCTTATTAGTTGTTAGATTACAAATTTACAATAGATGCTACCGAAATATTACATTCGAAATTAAAAAAAATAAAAGATTGTTCCGTGCCTTATTCTAGAAGCGAACTACTAAAACTGAAATTATAATAAGCATACGAGATTGACAAAAATATTTAAACAAACTAACCATTCCCCAATTTGATTTAAACTTAACATTTCTGAAATTGATTAAAACTAATATTTCTAGATGATTGAGACTCATGGAATTAACAGCTAGGAAATAGTATCAATATGGATTAGATCATTGGCCTACATATTGCCTAATGGAATCAAACGCCGGCCTATTTAAATATGCATGGAATACAAAAGAAAACTAGAGATGAAATATAAGCAATTAATCCATTAACTATTTGTTTATTCTACGAATTAATTAACTAACTATATTACATGTACAACTGACGACTACAGATTGCGATTTTAAATAAATAAAATTTCAGTTAGGCACAAAAACTACGCTATGCATTCTTATTGAGTCATGAAACTAGATTTTATAAATACTTATCACAGATTTATTAAACTATAGATACAACACTTAATTCGTCAATCACTCTAGCATTTTATTTCACTTTTTTCATCTCACAGCTACATCAGTTTTGATTCGAAAGTGTACCTGGTATTGGAAAAAAGAAGAAGAAACAGGATTGATCAGCACAGCAGTAGTAACAACATAGCAACAGCAACAACGGTGGAAATAGAACAACCAAGTAACAAAGTTTAAAAGAAAAACAGTCACCAAAAGATGAACTTAAGAATATATCTTGCTACTTAAAACTTAAACTTTCTTTTGTTTTTCACTCTATTTTTTAGTTTTTTTTTTCGTTTTTTTTTTAAATTTTCAAACCCTCTTAGCTCTTAAAAATTCTGTTCAATCTTTAATCTCAACTAGCTCTTCTTTTTTCTTTCTTCAATCTCTCCTCTTACTTAGCTTTTTAATTCTCTTCAATATTTTCTCTCTATTCTTCTCTCCTCTTAATTCTCTCTTCTTTTTATTTTTCTTTCTCTATTTTTCTCCCCCTTCTAATGTCAGATTTTTACCTCTAAATAGGCACAAAATTAGTGTATTTCCCACTAACAAATTATCCTATTAGTTTTTAATTAATCCACCAACTCTAGTGCCTTTTAATTATTCTCCTAATGCTACTTCTACCCTACCATCATGCTTTGTTCCCCCACCATCTTGTAAACAAATATTATATCCCACTACAATATGTCTTGTCCTCCACTTTTTATTAAATAATTGAATTATTCCCCACTAACATATGTCTTGTCCCCCATCATATTATTTTAATAATACTTTAGTAACTAGTGGACAGAGCACTCAAATTAAATAATTATCTAAATTTTAAATTCCAAAAATACCCCCGAAATTACTGAAAATTACTATTCTACCCCATCAACTATAATCAATTCATCTAAATCAATTAACCAAAATATAGCAGCTATAACCAATTCTTAATCAAATTCACCAACAAATTCAAACTAAATGATAAACAACAAAGAACCAACTGAAATTATTTTGAACAATATTCTTCACTATATTATTTTAATACATTATTATACTTTTTTGTATCTATTTATTATTAAATTTACTTACACATTTTTTCTATTTTTTAACTCAATTTTTTTTTCTTGATTAATCTGTTTTAGTTAATTGATAAAAAAACTATAAACTATCATAATCTGATTATACTAACTTTACATATACTTTAACTAGATCCGATTTTAACTAATTTACTTATTACGGAATAAACAAAAATATGATAATTAACAAAATAAATACAAACTGTGATAAAAATAAACAACAAAAATAAAAACGGCAGAAATAAATAAAATAATTTTAAAAGAAAAATGCGTAAATTAAATTATAAAAACAGAATGTAATGCGTAAATTAAATAAAAAATAGAATATAATGCGAAAAAAAATAATAGTAAATAAATTCGGAAATTAACGAAAATAAAAAAAATGCATAAATGCATGAAATAAATAACAAATGCGTAAATAAAATTACAAAATTTAAAGGGTCTAATTGTGAAAAAAACCCTCAAGCCAAGACTCCCATCTTGGATCTAAGATCCTTGATGGAAAATCTTGACCGGAGGATTTTATAATGACTAAAAAAAATGAAAAAAGAAGTAGATCTAAGGTTTTGACATTTTTAGATTCAAGATCTACGGATTTTGGTTGGGTTTTTGGGGATTTGGTTGGTAGGATGATGTTTAAGAGGATGAGAGAAATGTATGGTGTGAGTTCGAGGGTTTTTGGAGTTTTCTCCGCCAGTGGAGATTTTCGGCGGGCGGCGGCACCACCGTGGAGGCGGCGGCGGAGTGAGAAGAGAGAGGTAGAAAGGTTTTGAGTTTAGAGAGATGTGAGAGAAGTGGAAGAATGAAGAGATTAGAAGTGAGGGGGTGATTTTTTTTTTTGAATAGTTTTTATATTAAAAAATGGGTGAGTTCCGGACCATTGGATCTACTAGAGATCAATGGTCAAGATTGAGTGAGGAGATGGGGTGGATCAGATTTTTTAAGGGTTTTGGGCTTTGTTTATTGGGTGTTTTTTGGGTTGGGTAGGGAATGTTTTGGGCCTAGGTTTAAAATTGAAGAAGAGGCCCAATTCCGATTTTCTTTCTACTTTTTTGTTCTATTTTCGTTTATTTGCTCCAAAATTAAACTTAAAGCTCCTAAATTAAACTAATAAAATCAAAATTAACTTAGAATATTAATCAACTCCTAATAATAATTATCACACAAAATTAAACATCAAGTAAAATAAAATCGCACAATTTGGACATTAAATGCTAAAAATGCAAAAAATACATATTTTTTGTGATTTTCTATTTTCGTAAAACAAACTTAATTACTCCTAAATGTAGAATTATATCCTATATGCAAAAAATGTGATATATTTTCGTATTTTATATTAATTTAACAAATAAACATGTACAGACAAATACAAATAATTAT
>MU785672.1:9512-61996 GCA_026770625.1 Nicotiana glauca
ATATATATATATATATATATATATATATATATATATATATATATTTCTGTTTTAAATGAACTGTTACAATAGCCTACCAGAACCGTTGCAATAGAACATAAACGGCGTTCCATTAGAATGTAAACCGTTCCAATAGATCTGCTAAACCGTTCCAAAATACCCTCTAAACCATTCCAATAGGTATTTATAACCGTAGCAATACAAAAACAACCGTTACAGTGGCTAAAAGAGGCCGTTGTTATATCCATAAATAATCGTAACAATAGCTTACGAAAGTGTTGCATTAGATAATATGGTAACGGTTATAAGCCGTCGTATACACATTATAGTAATGGTTTTAAACTGTCCCAATTGGAAGGAATAATCGTTTCAATAGAGAAAGGGAAAATGGTTGCGATAGACGTCTCTATAGCAACAGAGATGAAAACCGTTCCAAGAACCGTTCCAATAGCTCTATTGGAACGTGAGCAGATGTGACGGTCTGTAAACCGTTCCAATATCGCTACGGCAATGATTATCTACCTACTGGAACGGTTTTTCATGCGTTACCGGAGACCAATTTTTCAGTAGTGTCAAGGCGATCGTTCTCGACTCCTTTTACCAAGCCAGACATTTTGACCTAAAATCAAAAGATCTTGGACAAGAAAAGGAGTGAAAGATAATATGCATTTGTGTAATGAAACTAGCAAGAAAATAATCACTATTATTTTTAGCCCCACGGTGGGTGTCAAACTGTTTACCGTGAAAATGGTAATGACAATTAAATTTGTAAAATGGGACTCTAAAAATACGTGATCTATTTTCGAGCTAGTTGTTAAAGCAGTTAATGCTAATAATATGGAATTTAACGATGAAGCGCGAGTCAAAACAAGATAGTGATCGAACCGAAGGGCTTGCTGCCCTGATATAGGCCTAGCCGATAGGGACTTCTGGGTCGAATTCGAGCTATCGGGGATAGTCGAGGATGGGATAACAGTTGAAGATATAATTAAATAAGGCTCTCTATAGCTAATGTTAAGTTATACGATGAAGAACACGTATAAAAGTGAAGGATATCGAGATATCCTAACGCCGATATCAAATGACAGATAAAGAACAGATAAGAAGACAAATAAACTAAATGACTTTAAGGCAGTAAAGACAAGGGAGTTAGAGAAGAGAAAGAGAGAGAAGATATTATTACACTTGAATAGAATGGTTGGAGCTCTCCTTTACAGGGTATTAATGACTCCCCTTTTATAAGAGTGGGAGCCCAAACTTAGTACAAGATACGTTGCGTGATAAAGCAAATGGGATAGGATAGCCAACTGGCTTTATGATGTATGCGTGGGCCGACTTTGAGCTGCTCAAATAGACTTAATCGACTCCGGATGCATTCCTCGAGAGATCTCTGTGTTCGCTGAGGTTTCGGCCGACACTATCTCCAGCGAAGCACTGGCCGTTCCTATGGGGAGTGACTGGCTCGAGGTCCCGGACTTCCGAGATTGCCCTTCGAGGTATTCGGTCGAGGAGAAATCGGTCTCCCCGATTTTACCGTGCACATTTTCTAACTTAAGCTTACTCAAAGGAGACTAAGTATCTAAAACCTTACCAAAACCTCTCCGAACCCAAACCAACCAACCAGATAACACATAATACAACTGAACAAGGCAATAATAAGCAGAAATGGAAAAAACAAAGAGGTAACTCATGAAACGAATGGTCGTGTCGTTACAATAGTATCGATTTTTCCCCAATACATATACAACAACAAAAACCCAGTGTAATCCCACAAGTGAGGTTTGGGGAGGGTAGTGTTACACAGACCTTACCCCTACCTTTAAGAAGGTAGAGATGCTGTTACCGGTAGACCTTCGGCTTAAGAAAGATAAAAGGAAGGAGCAACAACTAGCAAACCCATGAGCAAACCGAAGCGAAAATACAAAACTAACACCAAGTAGTGCAATCAGAAACTGAAGCGAAAGAAACAACAAGTGATAACATAAATCTAATAATAAGAAAATGCAAGACTAACACCAAGTAATGCACTAAAGCTACTGGTACGAGTAAGGACAACGCTCGGCTATCTAACCATCTATCTTGATTCTCAAACTCCACACCTTCCTATTTAAGGTCATGCAGGGGTGGATCTAGAGTATGATATATTGGTTTTCGGGAACCTAGTAACTTTTACGTAGACCCTGTATGTTTGTTAAAAAATTATTAAATATTTATAAATATCTATTTGTGAAATTATTTATTATTGTATATTAATTTAAAATTGCGACAGGAACCAATAAACTTAAAATTCTGGATCCGCCTCAGAGGTCATGTCCTTAGTAAGATAGAACATCGCCATGTCTTGCCTAATAACTCTCTCCACTACTTCTTCGGCCTACCTCTACCTCTCCTTAGGTTCTCCAAGGCCAACCTCTCGTACCTCCTCACTGGAGCATCTGTGCTTCTCCTCTTTACAAGCCCAAACCATCTACGTCTAGCTTCCCGCATCTTGTCCTACACAAGGGTCACGCCTACCTTGTCCCGAATAGCTTCATTTCTAATCTAACCTGGTATGCCCGCACATCCATCTTAACATCCTCATTTCAGCCACCTTAGCTTATCCACCTTCATCTTCTGGACATGGGAGTCAAGTTCTTGACTGACCAACACTAAGTCCCTTAACCACTGATCTATAAACCGTATCTTTAAGCATTGATGGCACATTCTTATCATATAGAACACCGAAAACGAGCCTCTATTTCATCCACCCAGCCCCAATACAATATATGATATTCTCGTCAAACTCCCAATTCCCTTATATAAGTGACACAAGGTACTTGAAACTATCTTTCCTATGGATGATTTGTGAATCAAGCTATTTACTTGTGTTAAAACATTTAAGTTATATGTTCAAATCCTATATTTAAAACTTAGTTATTAGCACTCAAAGTCATCGTTCAAAAATTTAGAACCCATAAAGCTGAAATTCAAGCTCCGCCTCTGCGTCAAAGATACGTAAACAAGCTCACCGAAAGATATGCTAGAAGCTTTCGGCGTTATAATGAGAGATTTTAATCGAAAAAGAGAAGGGACAAAGTCCAGGTGTGAATGTGAAACAACCTTGACTTGCTAGGTGCACCCTCATACTAAGTAAATAAATACTTATATAGATCAAGTCATTACAAAATCATGAAAGCAGTTTAACTGCTTAATTATGATTCTATAAGGCAATAGCATTCTGTCCTATGAGGAAGAAGAGCACAATGGGAAATTGGTACTATGATTTTTCCCTGCTCATAACTGCTAATGCTAGAAAGTAGAAACTAAAATTGTGGAGGAAAAGAAAATGGATGAATATGTTTTCATGGTAAAAAAAGAAAGAGAAAAGCAAAAAAGCCATGTTAACTCGGGAAAGAAGAGAAAAGTATGCTGTGGCAAAGAGTGGTGAATTAACATCCAATATAAGAAGGATGAACAATGTCGAAACTGTGCCTATTGCCTTTTAACTTCATACAACATGGTCATGCACCTGGTAAAGTTTTGCATCAGAAGCTAAACATTTGATTACTCTGCCAACAAATACATCACCGGCACCAGCTTTTACTTTAATTCCATCGACTCTTCCCTTAGAATTCCTGCACATAAATTCAGCAAATTTCGTCAACGATTGAGACAATTCTATCTTCAGAGGAAAAATACATTGGGGCTAGCGAAATATTTTGTGTTTAGAAATATAGATGGTCCATCGCTTATATAAAAATAAAACATCATATGTTAATGAGAATAAAATAATATTAGAATATATAACTTGATGTAATATCTGCAACCTACTGAACCTTCTGTTATAAGCAAAATTTTCAGATTAGGATGGAAAAGCCTCTTTAACACCACATCTTCATCATTTTGATTATCAGTTCGAGTCAAGAATGAAACTTCTCTTATGTCGAGGAAGTAGCAAACTCGAAAATAAAGAAGATAAAGAATACTAAATTTTAACGTGAAAAACCATTTAAATCTAAAGTAAAAATCACGGGATTACAAAGATTCAAAAAACTCTACTATAACAACAAGTGAGTTACAAAAGTTCTCCAAATTGGCTACACAACAAGTGTCAAACACGGAACAACAATAGCAACATGGAGCAAAAATTAATCCATTGAAGAAAGAGGCGAATCCACAAAAATGAAGCTGTTGTTCGAGGCTCGAAATCAGATGCTATGGGCCTCCGAATCTGATCTCCACCATTCAAATCCAAAACCAAGACATTAAAAACACTCAGTCAAAATCCAGCCCGATCCAACGGTTAACGAATCGGAAACGTAATTTGAAGTTGACTGGTCGGAATAAAAATCTGCAGCAAAACAAATATTTTTCTTCTCTCTTCTCTCTTGATGAAATCTCTCTCAAAAATCACTCTTATGTGCTTAAGTCTTTCAAAGACCTGTATCAATGAGCATGGAATAATTTCAAGGTTGACCTATTTATAGATCATGAGTGGTACTTTCCCTTAAAGCCAAAACCAGCTCTAAATAGGAACAAAAATCGAATCCAGTTCCAAATAGGAACAAAAACCAAAAGATAATACGATTAGGCCCTTGGGCCTTTGCCTGGACAACATGGGCATGTGCCCAACAATCTCCCCCTCCAGCCAAGGGGCCAAATATGTCTTCAAGTAGAGGAAATATTGACATGCTTCATGCCTGCAAATTTTCTACAAAACACATGCTTATCTGCAAGCTTAACTACGAAGTTCTCAGGATGATCCATATAAATCTCCTCATCTAAATCACCATGAAGAAAAGCTATCTTGACATCCATCTACTCAACCTCTAAATCTAGACTTGTGGCTAAGCCTAGAAACCACATGAAAAGAGGACATCTTCACAACAGGGGAGAAAATTTAATCAAAGCCAACTCCCTTCTTCTAGCCAAAACCTTTAACAACTAACCTCACCTTGTATCTAGGCGCAGAGGTATGGTATCTTGCTTTATTCTGAATATCCATTTGTTAGATAAAGCTCTCTTACCTTTCGGTAATTTCACTAACTCATATGTGCCATTCTCATAGAGTGACTTTATCTCATCTTCCATGGCGTCGATCCACTGATAGTTGTGAGTATCTTGCGTGGCTTCATCATAATTCTCAGTTTCTCCCATGTCAGTCAAAAGTACATACGCAGGAGGATAGCACACAGATTTTTGCTTCTCCCTTGTAGATCTTCTAAGAGAGTTTTCAGGAGCATTCAAAGTAGTTACCTGTGCAGGAATTGGTTGCTTGTAATATTATAGTATTTGGACCTTGACTTACTTCTACTTTTACCTCTATTCCACGAGCCTCTTGTTCTATATCTCCCCCTGTCTTATGTAACCAAGATATCTGTTTGTGAGGACGAACCCTGAGATTTTCTCCTTACTTCCCATTCAGTATACCACTCTTGGCATATTCCATGGTCACCTTACCTTCAAGAGCTGAATTTGTTAAAGAAACACGAAGAGTTTCCCAAGAGTCTGGCAGAGTATTAAGAAGCTAAAGTCCTTGTATCTCATAATCAAAATTTACTCCCATTCCAGACAGTTGATCAAGGACGCCCTAAAAATCATTTATGTGATCAAGGATAGGGCTGCCTTCCTTATATTTAAAGGTCATCAATTGCTTTAGCAGGAACAATAACTTCCTCATTGCTTACATGCAGATTTGAAAGGGTCCCATTAGTATTGAATACGTCTGTCGATGATACCTGTGAAAGATGTTTTACCTTTATAACGTCAGCTTGGTTCCAGACACTCATTATTCCACTTAGAGCAGCATCAACTGAAGGCCACAAGGGTAGCATCAGGTTTGTGTTGGGGACATGCCCATATTGTCCAGCCAAAGGCCCAATTGCCTAATCCTATTCTCTTTTGGTTTCCAATTCTATTTGGAATTGGATTCGGTTTATTCCTATTTTGAGTGGGTTTTGGATTTAAGAGAAAGCACCACACATGATCTATAAATAGGACAATCTTGGAGAATTATTCTATGCTCATTGATACAAGTCTTTGAAATACTTAAGCACGTAAGAGAGGGTTTGGAGAGAGCTTTCATCAAGAGAGAAGAGAGAAGAAAAATATTTGTTTTGCTGTAGATTTTTATTCCGATCAACCAACTCCAGATTACGTTTTTCGATTCGTTAATCGTTGGATTAGGCTAAAATTTTGATTGAGTGTTCGTAACATCTTGGTCTTGTATTTGAATAGTGAAGATCAGATTTGGAGGCTCGTAGCATCTGATTTTGAGCCTCGAACAGCAGCTTCGTTTTTGTGGATTATACTCTTTCTTCAATTGATTAGTTGTTGCTCTTGTTACTATTGTTGATCCGTGTTTGGCACTTGTTATGTAGCTAATTTGGAAAACTTTTGTAACCCTCTTATTGTTATAGTGGAGCTTTTTGGATCTTTGTGATCCCGTGGTTTTTACCTTCTATTTGAAGGGTTTTCCACATTAAAATTTGGTGTTCTTTATCTTCTTTATTTTTGGATTTGCCTCTTCCTCAACATAATAGTGGTATCAGAGCCTTGGTTATTTCTCCGGGTTGTTACGGAAGTGAGGCGAATATGAGCAAGATGGTACATTTAAATGAGAGAAATTATAATGTTTGGAGAAGCAAAATGAAAGACTTGTTGTTCGTGAAGAAGATGCATTTATCCATTTTTTAGCTCATAAACCCAAGAGTATATCCGATGAAGATTGGGATTTCGAGCACCAATAAGTATATGGATATATACGGAAATGGGTTGAAGATAATGTTCGCAACCATATTGTGAACGAGATACATGCGAGATCATTATGGGAAAAGCTAGAGACTCTTTATGCTTTAAAAACCGGGAACAACAAATTATTTCTGCTAAAGCAATTGATGAACTTTAAATATAAGAAAGGCAACCCTATCCTTGATCACATAAATGATTTTCAGGGCGTCCTTGATCAGCTATCTAGAATGAGGGTTAATTTTGATAATGAGATACAAGGACTTTGGCTTCTTAATACTCTGCCAGACTCTTAGGAAACTCTTCGTGTTTCTTTGACAAATTCAGCTCCTGGAGGTAAGGTGACCATGGAATATGCCAAGAGTGGTGTGTTAAACAAGGAAGTAAGGAGAAAATCTCAGGGTTTGTCCTCACAAGTAGATATCTTGGTTACAAAAGACCGGGAGAGAGATAGAACAAGAGGCTCAAGTAATAGAGGTAAAAGTAGAAGTAAGTCAAGGTCCAAATACCATAATATTACATGCAACCAGTGTGGCAAGAAAAGACACATCAAAAGGTTTTGCCGCAAGTTGAATCAAGACACTAGAGAAGGAAAGAAAGCTGAAAATAACGAGAACAATGCTGCTGCTATTGTTCGAGGTGACCTTATTTTTGCTTATGATGAAAACATCATCAATTTGGTATCCAATGAGACTAGCTGGATAGTAGATTTTGGAGCTACCTCACATGTCACCACCAAGAAAAGATTTTTTTCTCATCTTATACTGTTGTTGATTCTGGAGAATTAAAGATGGGCAATGCCAGTGAAGTTAAGGTATTTGGTGTTGGCACAGTTTGTTTGAAAACTAATAATGGTTCAATGTTAGTTCTTCAAAATATCAAGCATGCTCCAGACTTTCCTTTCAAGTTGATCTCCGCAGGAAGATTAGACGATGAAGGTTACCATAATGCGCTCTTTAATGGCCAATGGAAGCTCACCAAGGGATCATTAGTAGTGGCTCGAGGAGTCAAGTCTGGTTATTTATATGTGACACACGGCTCTATTCTTAATGACTCAATAAATCTGGTGGAAATGATACTTTGTCAGAATTGTGGCATCGAAGATTGAGTCATATGAGTGAAAGGGGGATTACATGTTTGGCTAAGAAAAGCTTACTTTCTGGAGTGAAACAAGCAAAGCTGAAAAGGTGTATACATTGTTTAGCTGGAAAAAAGCAAAGCTGAAAAGGTGTATACATTGTTTAGCTGGAAAACAGAAAAGGGTTTCCTTTCATAGCCATCCTCCCTCAAGAAAGCCCGATTTATTGGAGCTAGTACACTCTGATTTGTGTGGTCCTTTTAAAGTAAAGTCAAAAGGTGGTGCACTTTACTTTGTGACCTTCATTGATGATCATTCTCATAAGCTCTGGGTGTATCCTTTGAAATATAAAGATCAAGCACTTGGCGTGTTTAAGGAATTTTAGGCCTTAGATGAGAGACAGACGGGGAAGAAATTAAAATGTATTCGCACTGACAATGGTGGTGAATATTGTGGTCCCTTTGATAACAATTCAAGGAACAAAGAATTCGTCATCAGAAAACTCAGCCCAAGACGCCTTAATTGAACGGTTTGGCAGAGAGGATGAATATAACTCTAGTTGAGAAAGTTAGATACTTACTTTCATAGGCTAAACTTCCAAATACATTTTGGGCGGAATAACTTAATACTGTTGCCCATGTTATCAATTTGTTTCCTGCAGTTACTTTGGATGGTGATGTCCCAGATAGAGTTTAGTTTGCCAAAGATGTTTCTTATAATCACCTGAGAGTTTTTGGGTGTAAAGCTTGTGTGTATATTCCTAAATATGAGTGATCGAAACTGGATGTCAAAACTAAGCAGTGCATCTTTATCGGTTATGGTCAAGATGAGTTTGGGTATCATTTTTATGATCCCGTTGACAATAAACTTATTAGAAGTCGTGATGCAATATTCTTTGAAGACCAAACTATTGAAGATATTGACAAAACTGAGAAGATAGATTCTCAGAGTAATGAGAGCTTAGTTGATATTGATCCAGTTTCAATTACTAAGGCACCTATTGCACATGAAGGAACCCAAGACAATGATGGAGATAGTGATCAAGATCAAAATGATCATCATGGTATAGATAATATGGATGCTCCAGTTGATGAAGTTGTGTTTGATCAGCAACCCATTCATGCACAGGTAACTACTTCGAATGCTCCTAAAACCTCTCTTAGAAGATCTACAAGGGAGAAGCAAAAATCCATGCGCTATCCTCCTGATGAGTATGTACTTTTGACTGACATGGGAGAACCTAAGAATTATGATGAAGCCATGCAAGACACTCACAAAGATCAGTGGATTGAAATGATAGAAGATGAGGTGAAGTCACTCCATGAGAATGGCACATATGAGTTAGTGAAATTGCCGAAAGGTAAGAGAGCTTTATCTAACAAATAGATATTCAGAATAAAGCAAGATAACCATACCTCTGCGCTTAGATACAACGCGAGGTTAGTTGTTAAAGGTTTTGGCCAGAAGAAGGGAGTTGACTTTGATGAAATTTTCTCCTCTGTTATGAAGATGTCTTCTATTCGTGTGGTTCTAGGCTTAGCTGCAAGTCTAGATTTAGAGGTTGAGCAGATGGATGTCAAGACTGCTTTTCTTCATGGTGATTTAGATGAGGAGATTTATATGGAGCAACCTGAGGGTTTTGTAACTAAGGGAAAAGAAAATTATGTCTGCAAATTGAAAAAGAGCCTTTATGGATTGTAACAAGCTCCAAGGCAATGGTATTTGAAGTTTGAATCTGTCATAGAAGAAAAAGGGTACAAGAAAACTTCTTCAGACCACAGTGTATTCTTCCAGCAGTTCTCTGATGATGATTTTATTATTTTATTGCTTTATGTGGATGACATGCTTATTGTTGGCAAGAATAAATCCAGAATAGCAGTCCTTAAGAAGCAGTTGAACAAATCGTTTGCGATGAATAACTTGGGGCTAGCAAAGAAAATTTTGGGCATTCAAATCCACCAACACAGAGATAGAAAGGAGTTATTTCTGTCCCAAAAGCAATACATTGAGAAGGTACTCAATAGGTTCAATATGACATATGCAAAAGTGGTTAGTACTCCTCTTGCTAACACTTCAAATTGAGTATTACTCAGAGTCCATCTACTGATGAAGAGAAAAAGGAGATGTCGCGTATTCCTTACTCTTTTGTCGTTGGTAGCTTGATGTATGCTATGGTTTGCACTATACCAGATATTGCACATGTCGTTGGTACTGTTAGCAGATTCCCTTCTAATCCTGGAAAAGAACATTGGGATGCAGTAAAATGGATATTAAGGTATTTGAAAGGTACTGCAGATTTGAAGCTGTGCTTTGGCAATGGCAAGCCTGAACTTGTTTGTTACACGTCCTTGTTGACGAGGATTTTTCTGAATCTTACACGTGGCTTGTGCTGATCTTTCTCAACTTTTCGTTAAAAACTAAAGTAATTTTCTAACAAATAAAAGGGAAAAAGGACTTGGTAACGTGACGTTTATTTTCAGAAAAAGTGTCGAAAAACTTCGATAAAATTCCTTAAAATTTATTGCACTACCGACATTAGAAAGAATTAAAAAATATGTAAAAACTATATTAGAGAGAATGATCAAATTTGGTCTCGAATCATGTGAAGGAATATCGAAAAGAAGATAGTGATATTTCTGTGTATTACATTCATTTCCTTTACATGTAAATTTGTTAAAATATCATGGTATTATCAGTTTTCATATTGATCAATGAAAAATAGTCAGCGTTTATCATGTCAATAAAAAATAGCCACTATTTTGTTGCAACAGGGACCGGTCCAGTATAATATACGAGAGTTCTGGTGCATTTGTGTACGAACTCCATCATATTATGCTGGACCAGTATACTTTGCTAACTCCTGTAAAATTTGCGGGAGACTGGAGCACCAGTGCTCCAAACTCCAGTATATTATACTGGACAATTATACTTGCTGGAACTCCCGCAAACCAGCATAATTATGCTTGAACTCCCGTAAAATTTGCGGGAGTTCCAACATAGTTATCCTGGAACTTTCGTAAAATTTACGGGAGTTCAAGCATACTTATGCTGGAACTCCCGTAAAATTTGCGGGCGTATTTTTCCGGATTTTGAACAGTGTTTTCGCTCAGATTTAAAGTGGCTAAATTTCGATGACTTTTGAAACTTGGCTATTTTTCAACGACCAGTGGTAAATCTGGCTATTTTTGAATTTCTCCCTATAAATTTATGCATTAGATGGGATTGGCCCGGGTATAATTACTCGGGCCCAACACTTTGGATTAGTGCATGTTTTATTTAGATAAATATTGTTTATAGTTAAGAGTACCATGGTAAGCCTTGCTTAAAAAGTATTGCTATGTGATGAAACTTGTAAGATGGGTTAACATTTTCCAAGCAACACCACTTGCAATATGTAAGGCGTTCAGCGTTTTATCATTGCAGAGATAAAACTAACAAAAAATATATTTTTTTTCAACTGACTTTACCAAACTACCTCATAAAATATTGTGCAAGTATTTCACACCCAAATGGTATTTGATACAGTGCTATATTAAGAGCTTTTTAGAACTGAAATTACCGAAATTAACCATAGTAAAAGATATTATAAGATTATTTGATAACAGTTTAAATTTCCCTCTAAGAAATAATGAGTTGAATGAGTTAATAATAAAAAATATGTCTCCCCACAAACATGAAATAGGTAAGCTAGTATAAGAAATTGCCAGGTATGGAAATAAATTGTCAGCTGCAATTATTCATATATAAGATAAGTACAGTGTGAGACAGTATAGTCGTTCGTGTGACACGACATCCAATTTAAAGATATTTAAGTAAATAGGAGTTATAAGATTTTAACATATTCAACTTTAAATTAGTTTCGCAATTAACTTTACAATAAGTTTTTCTAACATATTAGTCCTTATATTTTTATAAGTTTATTTGGTTCACATATTATTAGTATAATTTTTCTAATCTATTAGTCCTTATAATTTTATGAGTTTAATTAGTAGTTTAACATACTAAGCTTTAAATCAATTACCAATTTAGTTATTGATTTAATTCATATTTAGTTGATTTTAACATTGCATAATTGGTGTAGTCATTCAAGGAAGAGCTTAAGTAGACCCACATCACAGGCGGGAGTCAGGATTTAAAATTAACTGCTTTAAAATTTTATTTCTTTTGAGTTACTAAGTTCTAAATTAATAACTTTGTATATATTCAAAACGTTTAAAAGATAAATAAAAAATTTGGACCAAAGCTAGTGGATTCAGCTGAACCTACTAACCCACATCGAAAGCTCTAGCTCTGCCCCTGCGCATGATTATGGTAAGCCTAAATATACTCAAGTGTACATGTAAAATCACCGAAAAGTATCAGGCATTTGATACTCTTGGAGCATCTAAAAGAGTCTAAAAATAAATTTACATCTAGTACAACTAATCAATAATCACAATCTTAGAAATACAATTATTTAAAATATGTTTGAAAATACAGTATACTAAAATAATTACCCAGTCAAATCCTCAGTGCTGAAAAACTTTTCTCTAGTTATTAATGAGCAATGGTTGAAAAAAAAATTCCTGAAATTTTTCTCCAAACCTTACAAACACAAAAAGAAAAATCAACTTGAATTAGAGCAAACTCTTGGATATTCACAAGTCTAGTAATGTTTCTTAAAGCTAGCTATTTGTATACTATTCCTAAGCATCATTATTAAGTGCAGGAAGAAAAAAAATAAAGAACGTCTCATAGATAATTTTTAATAATAATTACAACTTATATAAACAGTTCCTTCAACGCATAATGTCTTTGACCAGTTCATAATTAGTAGTGAACCTATTTTCTTTTTGATCCGTTTTAAAAAGAATAAATTTTTTGCTAAATTTGGAAACAATTTAGAACTTACAATTCTATCCTTAATGAGAATTTTTTATAACCACATAAATATTGTGAACCCCATTTTAACTTATTTAGGACCACAAATTTCAAAAATTTTATTTTTTTTTAAATTCCGTATTTATCAAACAGATACACATAAATTGAAACGGAGGGAGTATAATATAGCTAAGTAACCATACTGTTAAAGTTACTTCTGAAAAGGAGGTCGACATAGTCTCAAAGTAGCTAAAAGGCTGCAAATGTATCAGCTAGAAAAGTCGACTGGGACCAGTGGTTCAGCAATCTTATGGTTATTTTTTCTAGATAAAGAAACGTACAATATAGAAAGTAAATTAGCACCACAGGATTAAAGCACAGTTTCAGATGAAATGTCAGAATTGCCCTCTGCCAACAAGCTGCTTCTGCTTCTGCGCTCTTCTGTATAACTAGAAAATAAAAGAATCAAAAAATGTTACTCATATCCTGTACGTTTATTATTTTTATTTGTGTGCTTGTAAATACCTAGCTATTGTATATAAAAAATAAAAGCTAATATATATACACTGTCACATGCTCACATGCACTAAATAAATCCTTTAGAAACAATATCCAAAGTGAACAGCTGTTCCAGACTAATGGTGCTGATTAAATGAGGTTGCATCGGATGAATGTCCTTGATCTTTAGTTTTGCTGTGTATTGAACGATTCAGATGCTTTGTATCAAAAGAAGATAAAAAGCTTTGGTCACAACGAACATGCTTTATTTCGTTCAGACCAAAGCCCTAGTTCCTCTTTCCTTGTCTCTTCTTCTTCATCAAACAAATAGCTCCAACACCTCCCCTAAGTTAGAAGGGGGTGTAACCACACCCAACTTGCTAATAATGAAGCTGTGTGTCCGTCCTGCTAAGGGTTTAATAAATATGTCAGCCACCTGAAACCTTGAAGGGATATAAGAAAGAGAGATGATGCCGGCCAAAATTTATTGCGGGACAAAGTGACAATCAAACTCCACATGCTTGGTTCGCTCGTGAAAATTTGGATTTTTCGCGATGTGAATGGAGGCCTGACTTCCAGAGAGGAGATCTACCGGCAATGGAGGGGAAATCGAAAGATCAATCAATAGGTGCACTAGCTAGGTAACCTCTGCTGTGAATCTGTGCATAGACCCATGCTCTGCTTCAATAGATGTTATTGACACTGAGGTTTGTTTCTTTGATTTCCAAGAGATGAGAGAACTGTTTGACTCAAAAGTTATCAAAAACCTTTTAAAGCAAATCAATCTAAGATGAAAGGGTAAATTTTAGCTAAGTGTAATAATCTCTAGAGTGAAAGATAGATAAAAATAAAGACTTCTTGTTCGTAAAAAATGATATTCTTTTTTAGATCCTTCTCCCCACTTTACAAGGTTATTACCCTCCTTTATATACAAGGAATCAAAACCTCTTAAGTAGTAAAAGACAAAGTACAAGAAATATTCTGGTCTACGTCATTACAAGAATCACACAGTCTTCCGTCCGCCTTTAGGTCGTCTCTCACAGGACGTCGAGTTGGAGGAAACTCGTCATTCGTCGTACTCATCATTAGTTGTTATTGGTCAAATTTGGACCCATGTAGTTAGTCCCTCCGCTTATCGGGGTTGCAACCTAGTGCATTCTCGATGAGCGGACCTCAAGCGTTCCTATGGAGAAGTTTAACCCTTCGAGACTTTACAACATGTCCCACGGCGGATGACTAGCATGTTTGGTAAGACACCGGATAATGCATTTTACCGGGAAATGATGTCATCCTCACGTGCGTCATCATTGTGCATGTTTTTTAGGCAGGAGTTGATGGCTTGGTGCTTCGATTCCAGCGTTACTCTGTGACCTTCCGCTTCGATAATGGCGCCACCCAATCCTATAAATAGATGGAGGGTTTGCTTTTTTGGAAGTTCTTGGCCATTTAATTCCTAATAACCCCTTCTTAGTTCTCCGAATTTGCTCTGAGACATTTTTCGTTTCTTCTTCCCTCGTTCTTCGTTCACAATCTCTTCTTTCTTTTCTTTGTATTAATCTCTTTGAACTAAGTCATGCCACGGTCACATCTTTCTCGTGAAGGGGTCGCTGAGGCCACCCCATTATCCACAGCGCCCCCTCCACGCGGTGAGGATACGATGGTAGAGGAGGGTGACAGTTTTTCCAAGGTGGAGGAGCTATTACTGAGACATCCTATGTCTTGTAGTGACTTCTTAAAATATCCCCCTCCTACTCCTGCCCCCGCACTTTCTAAGATGGATTAGGCTCATCTTGATGCTCTTCATACAAAATACAGTGTTCCCGCCTACATTGACATGATTCCGGCGGGGATAGACTTTATAGACGTCCACAGGCCTGGATACTGCGCCTTCTATGAGTACCCTTTTGTGATTGGCTACACCGTTCCTCTTTTCCCCTTGGCGGAAGAATTCTGTAGGTTCTACCATGTTTGCGTGGCACAACTTTCACTATATACTCTTAAGGTGCTTCTGCTTTTGACCAAATACGCGGAGTTGGCGGTGTGTAGTGTATCTGTTCACCACCTTTTGCACCTGTTCTCCCCTAGCTTCCATAGAGGTACCATGGTACATTTGAGACACCGCGTCACAAAAAGGTTGGTGGTTGGGATGGAAGATCGAGCAAGCTGTAAGTTTTGGCACAAGTACTTCTTCGTCAAAACCGAGCATATCATTTCTAATTTCGTTGGATTCCTAGAGTGATGGAATGAAATTCGTAAATGTCACCACTCTTTGTGTTCTTCCTTTATCTATATTCATTATAGAGTTGGTTTGCTTCTTGTTTGCAGATCTGGGGTGTCCGCCCTGCCCTATTGCAGGCATAAGGGATTGGGTAGCTCGTTTGTCACCCCATGCAGCGGAGACACGAGATTGGCCTTCCTTTGTAAAGCGTTATGGCCCCAAGGTTCCAATTTTTGAGTGTTTTTTCCTTTACCATGTTGTTTATTTTATATCGCCGTCCATTAATTCTACTTCTTCACGATGGCAGGCCAAGGAGTTTCCCGGCAGAGGGCGCCAGTTCCTGCATTTTGACAGGCCGTTGCTGCTGCGGTCACGCAATTTGTATTGAATGAATCTATTCGGGAAGGTCATACTCGACCTGTTCAATTAGAGGGACCTTCCCAAGTTTTGGTCGTGAGGGAGGAAACCTCTTCAATGCTGGCTCCCCATCCTTTGAATGAATCCTCCAACAGGGATGAGCCGTTGTTGAGAAAAAGAAGGAGGATGGAGCTTGAGAAAGATGTAATTGTTGACACTGATAGAAGTGGGGCGTTGCACACGATACCTGTGCCTACATTTATGAATAAATCCATATTGTCGAGAAGATCTCCTCAAATCGAGGGGGTTTATCTTGGAGCTGGCTTTGTACGCTCTGCCGACTGCGGCGCATCGTGCAATGTTAGAGGCCACCGCGTCGAGGGTGGAGGCTCAGGTTTAGACATCAACCCGGAGGATGTCAACAAACTTGTAGGTCGCCATACTCAGGTGGAGGTCGGAGCGGAGAGGCATGATCGCCACATAGTTATCCCAAGGGATTTCAACTTATTATCGAGCTGTGAGCAAATGGCATCCGTTTTGGCTCATCAATGTGTGGCCACTGAAAATGAGGTGCTCAGGGTAATGAGCAATGTGGAGTTGTCTCAGAACGCCGTTGGTATGGTTTTGCGGGAAAGGTTCTCTTTTTTTCCTATCGTTGTTGGGCTTGTGTAGTGATTATCGACCTGTATTTTATTTAATCACTTTCTTTCTTGCTAGACCCTCATCATGGAGACCGAACGTGAGCGTCGGGAGAGGAGGAGGATGGTTGTATATGAGAAGATATTGTCCAAGTTTCAACAGTATCGTGCTAAGCATCATGCGATGGCCGATATTTATACTCAAGACCCCGAGTTTCAGCTTTTTTGCGAGAGGCTCAAACAGAGGGAGGACCAACTGGAGCACAAGGTTGAAGAGCTGAAGGAGAGGGATGAGGAGCTCGTGAAGGCAGTCGTCTGTAACAGTGAGCTTGAGGCCTCCCTTAAGGCGAAGTAGGATGAGCTTGAGTTGAGCAGAGGGTGATGGCCGAGAATGCCGATTTATAAGCGAAGGTGGAATCTTGACCGCTGAATTAAGTGCTAAGGCGATGGAGATTGAGGGGCTCAAGGATGAGTTTGACGTTATTGCTAATAAGCTAGCGACAGCTATTTTTGAAATGGTATCTTTGGAGGATGCCCTCCGTATTTCTAGGTCAGAGTTGACCGAGGAGAGGGAGGCCTCTAATCTTAACGTTGTGGGGCTTGAATGGTATGTTAGAGACTTGGTGGCAGAGCTATCTGCACTGAATGGGCAAGTGGCATCGCTGAGAGTGGAGAATGCAGCCCAACGTTCTCAACCTTCCACGTCCCATAATTCAGCTGATCCGGTTGTGTCTCATCGCTTATATGAGTTTTGGGTTCTTGCTGAGGTCCGTCTTGACGTGTACAAGGATTTTCATATCGAGGGGAGGGCAACCGAGGTGGAGCTTCAAACCGTGCACAATGAAACTCATGCCACTCGTAAGGCATGCGAGTACGACCCCGTACTCCTGATGGTGATGACATCAACTCGGATGAGGCAAACAGTTTGGCTTTGTACTCTTGGAATGAATATGTTTACCCTGCCGGGGATGAGGTGTAGCCTTTTGCTTGTGTTTTTCTTTTGTTTTGGGGCTTCTGTGAAGGGGGCATGTTTGAGCCCGTTTTGTAAGGATTATTGTACATAGTATTTTGTACAATGTAGACTTTATTTTGTCGATAGGTTGGTGCTCTTTGTAATTTCCCTGGTATCCGGGATACTTGTTGATCTATTAATTTTTGGGTGTGGTTAGATTCCCTCTGTTTTTTTATGGCCTTGGCCATTGGGATGTTACTTCGAACTGTCGTCGAAGTAGTATCCCGTCATAATTCGAACGAGGTTGAACTTATGTTTTCTCGATGGCCTTGACCATTGGGATATTGCTTTGAACTGTCATCAAAATAGTATCCCGTCGTAGTTCGAACGAGGTCGAACTCATGTTTTGTCGATGGCCTTGGCCACTGGGATGTTACTTTGAACTGTCATCAAACTAGTATCCCGTCGTCGTTCAAATGAGGTCGAAGTCATATTTTTTCAATGGCCTTGGCCATTGGGATGTTGCTTCGAACTGTCGTCGAAGTAGTATACCATCTTAGTTTGAACGAGCTTGAACGCATGTTTTGTCGATGGCCTTGGCCATTGGGATGTTTCTTCGAACTGTCATCGAAATAGTATCCCGTCGTAGTTCGAACGAGGTCGAACTCATGTTTTATCGATGGCCTTGGGCATTGGGATGTTTCTTTGAGCTGTCATCGAAGTAGTATCCCATCGTAGTTCGAACGTAGTCCAACTCATGTTTTGTCGATGGACTTGGCCATTGGGATGTTGTTGCGAAATGTCGTCGAAGTAGTATCCCATCGTAGTTCGAACGAGGTCGAACTCATGTTTTGTCGATGGCCTTTGACATTGGGATGTTGCTTCGAACTGTCGTCGAAGTAGTATCCCGTCATAGTTTGAACGAGGTTGAACTCATGTTTTGTCTATGGCCTTGGCCATTGGGATGTTGCTTCGAACTGTCATCAAAGTAGTATCTCGTCTTAGTTCGAACAAAGACGAACACATATTTTGTCGGTGGCCTTGGCCATTGGGATGTTGCTTCAAACCATCGTCGAAGTAGTATCCCATCGTAGTTCGAACAAGGTCGCCCTCATGTTTTGTCGATGGCCTTGTCCATTGGGATGTTGCTTTGAACCATCGTCAAAGTAGTATCCCATTATAGTTCGAACGAGGTCGAACTCATGTTTTGTCGATGGCCTTGGCCATTGGGATGTTGCTTCGAACTGTCGTCGAAGTAGTATCCCATTGTTGGAGGTTTGATTGTGTTCCCGCAGGAAGACACATGTCGACTTTATTCATGTAATGGAGATACGATTGTATTCTTGTAAGAGCCATATGTCGATTTTGTACATACAATGGAGATTTGATTATCTTTTTGTAAAAACCACATGTCGGCTTTGTACATACAATGGAGATTTTAACTATTTATGTCCAATATCTTCATTACTTCGTGTCGGAGATTGTATCAACGGGCGGGGTAATGAATAATACTCCGAATTATAGAGACATCCCTCTCGCGGCCTCATTAGAAACTTCACCGGGAAAACCCGACTGGGACAAAACCCGAATGAGGGAAAAAGAGTACGACTTGGGTGACGTCTTCTTCAGAAGTGGAAGTATTTAAGATGGGCGACATTCCAGTTGTTTTGGAGTAGTATACCCTCAATTATTTCTAGCTGGAATGCTCCTTTGGTTGTTGATCGCTGCCAACTTGACACTACACCAAGGTAGGGAGAGCGGGTCGCAATAGCTTTTACCCAAATTAGTGGTTCTGGATCGAATTTCCACAGGGAGCTAGTAGTGGAGATGTATTGCCTATCTAGTCAAGAGATGTGGTTGTGCTTTTGGTTGTGCTTCTAATATCACTTCAAACATTTTTGGTTTTTGACTTTATCACAACTATTATAAACTAATGATTAAGGCTAAATTAAGCTACGAGAATATTGCTAAGTTGTAATTAATGAGAGGAAAGGCACTAGGGTCATGGCATCACCTAGGTGGTTAATTAACGGGTGGAAGCTGCTAAGGATAGATTGAAATATTTGGGGCTTATGCTATAACCGTTGCACAATTTTACCCATTCTCACACCTCTCGGTAGAGAGAATAATTTTGCCCAATTGACTCTCTCGAGGCCAATTAGGCCAAGCAACTAGGGTTCAAGTAGGGTGATTACTCTCTCGAGCCGTTATTTGGGACTACCATTTCTCATGGGTCCATCCCAATTCCTTGTTGGGTCAATTTTGGGGTCATGAAATCTCTTTCTCAAGAAGAGTTAAACCCACAAAGCTAGAATCAATGTTTGCAGCCACCAATCCTTAATTAAAACATAAAATCAACCCAAATAACAAACACCCAATATCAATCTAACCCTAGATGGCAACACCCATCAATTACTCACACTAGGGTTGAGCCACGACCCTAGCTAATAGGTTTAGCTACTCATGCTAGATATAGAAATTGAAGAAATAGATGAAGACCTAAACATATTAATTAATTACTAAAAGAAATCTACAAATATTTATCGTTACTAAAGAGCAAAAGTGCCAAAAATGGCTACAAACTCGTTCCCAGGTGCACAACTGCGTTTCTAAATATAAAATTTGACCTAAAAATGGTAAAATGTTCTATTTATACTAAGCTGGAAAAACTGGACAAAAATACCCATGCAGGTCAGCGCGGACCCTGCAAAAAGGACTGCGGCCGCGCTGGCTCTTGGACTCATAATTTTAGCTCTCTGAAGTTGAGGACCGCGGACCGCGAGAGAATGCATTGCGGCCGCGGTAGGTGTTGGCGCAGCCACACATAAGTGAACGCGGAGCGCATTGGTTAAATTGGTAAGTCCACAGGTCTCTAAATCTCAGTAACGCGGACTGCGTAAAAAGGTAGCGTGGCCATGTGGCTTTAACTCCCAAATATCCAGGTCTCTGAATCTCTTGTCCGCGGACCGCGTAAAAAGGTAGCGCGGCCGCGTTGCCTTCAGCTTGATAATGCAAGTCTCTGGATCTCCTAGTGTGGCCATGTTCACTCTTGCGCGGTCCGCACTAGGCCTTCTATTCCTCATTTCACTTATTCTTTGACACTTGAGCAAGTTTCACTCCGTTTTGAGCCGATCTTTGACCTTTGTCACTTAGTCGCTCAAACCTGCAATCAAGCATACTTTGTAAGCATTTTGGGACTATTTTGTGGCAATTTGTAACCAAAGCAATAGCAAGTAGGGGTATAAACATGGTAAAATCCTAACTTATCAACGCCGCCAAACTTAAACCTTTGCTTGTCTTCAAGCAAACAAAATAAGACCCACCCCTTAAAGGGAAATCCAAGTAATTCCAGCTACCCTAAAGCAACCTTAACAAGCATCAATTGGGACTAACAATTGCCTTCAATACGAATGCATCATTAACACATTTAAACTTTGAAATTTTGGATCAAGTGTGACACAAGAGCATCAAGAGTTGACACATTTCATCAAAGCACTTCTTTCAATTACTTTGGTCATTGTGGAACCCAAACTCACACATCCTCAACTCTCCCTAAGAAAACCTCACCTTTTAGAGTATTGACACACAAACAGAGGTTGATGGAATTTCACTCATTTCTCTCAAAAAGGAAGATCACAAGTCCGGCTCTTGGTACCATATGCTTGCCCCTTATGTAACTATCCACTAATGTAGGTTCCCTTCGACTTAAGATCCTATAGGACTTTTGTGGGGTCAAATGTGTAGGTTTTTGGGTAAGGGTAGGACATGTTTTTATTCAAGTGGGTTCAATCTTCCCTTAAGAACTTCTTTTGATTCATTTTGGCATAATTCTCTTGACTCTTTTGAGTATTTCGCTTTTCACAAGGGGTTAGAGAGACACATTGTCACTCTTTCTTATGCAATTCAAAACATTTCTCATTTTTCTACTTTTTCCACACCTTTTCACCTTTGTTTTCCTTGAATCCCCTTTTATTTTTGTTTATATTGGATTTTCTTTTTGTCTTTTTTTTCTTGCTTTTTCATTACCTTCCATTTTCTTTTGCTTTCGTACCTTACTACCACTTTGTTTCCTTTCTTGTCTCTCCCCCCAAACTTAGTCATTTGACATTACTCAAGGGAGATTTGGGTGCCAAGAGAGGGTATCATTTAGAACGGGTATAGGCTTGTAGCGTTGGTTCTTGAAAGAAAGAGGTTCAAGGCTCAAAAATGGTTACTAGAGATCATTTCATTGTTAGGCCATGGAATTGTTCAACTTAACATTTGGATCAAGGAAAGCCTATAATCACTTCTCAAGTCAAGTTTCACCTAGGATTTTGCCTCAACAAATATTCCGGGCAAGCTCTAGACCATTAGCTCGGGACTTGGACTCACAAGTCAATTTCTCGCCATACACGCTATGGGATTGCTAAAGACATCGACTCGAGGTCCCACAACGACCTTAGTTGCGATTTAAGCACACAATGGTCCAAAAAGACCACATGATGATTGTTTGGTCAATGCAAGAGTCTCAAATCCACAACTTTCACCATCCTATACACAACGTTATATCTTTGACCATGGGATCAAAGGCAAATATGCTAGGCCCAAGTGAAGCTTTGCTTGAGGTACCCTTAACTACAACTATCAAAAATCAAAGAAACAGATTCAAATCCTTAAGAAGGTTGTCACCCCATCCATCATCGGGAAGAGCCACCCGGTTCACACAATACTCCACTCTTGAAAAGAAACGTGGCCTTAAGAAAACCAAGGGTTTATTAGAAGCACCAAAAATAAAATAAAAGGCTATGAGCCTAACTATAAAGCTAAAAATGAATTATTTTTTGCAAAAATAGAAAATAGAATGAATATGTACAATGGGGGAGTAGAAAATATAATGGGGATGAATATCTACAGAAATGTAACTTTATATACAAATCAAAAGAGAAAATAAAAAGTAGAAGAAAAGTGGCTAAAATGTAAAGTTATACAACCCAAAATAGAAAAATCAAAATAAAGCATAAACTGTCAACCTGTATATACAGTCATCCATGGATAATCAAAAAGTAGGGTGCACCCCCACGAATAAAACCTTGCATTGTTCCCAATGTCAACTACCAAAATAAACATCAAAATCAGAGTAAAGGATATAGAGGCTCCCTAGGCCTGGTCCGTCTGCATGAGATCATCAGTGGTCCCCAAATCTACCGCATGTGCGAGAGCCTCAAACTAGATCCCGACCCCCTGCTGCTCAACAGCTGGGACTGGGACTGGGACCTGCTCCTGGACCGGCTGGATGCTAGGTGGCAAACTGGAAGAGGCCTCCTGTGGGCCTGCTATTATAATCACTGCATCATCTGTACTGGGGAGATTCCTCTTCTTCCTAGGCTTCCTGGGTGACTGTTCCTGCTGTGGCTCGGCTACTGGTGTTGCTGGATCCGGGACTGACTCTCTAAATAGCAAGTCTAAAGGCATCTGGTCTGCCAATAGCTTGTCCACATCCGTCCTGAGCTGCTTCAGAGACTCCTTAGAAGCCCGTGTTTTCCTCAGCTTTCTATGCTCCTTAGCAAGCTCCTTCAAAGCCTTTCCATGTGACTCCACAGCAGTACTCAAAGTGCCATGTGTCTTCATAATCATTTCCTATTTTTCCAAGAGCTTCTTCAAAGTGTCCTCAATGGATTGAGGAATCTGGGCTGGCTGAGGTGCTGCCTGAGTCTGAATAGTGGAGGACAAAGTGGACAACTTGGAAGTCACAGCCGACATCCAGTTGTTCAAGCTAGCCAATGGCTGACTCAACTGATGGGCCGTGAAGGGATGAGTCATTGAAGATGGCACCCCCGGGCCCGCTAAAATACTGGGACCAGCATAAGAAGATGGTCCTGGAGGCAAATCTACAACTGTAGTGGCAGCGGGTTCGGTGGAAGGCACAGTGGAAGGCTCTAAAGAAACTGACTCCTCAGACTGCTAGTTTGAACAGAGGCAGGTGGCTTGTAGTTCTTGGATTTAGGGTTGTTCGAGCCTTGTATATTGTACCAGAAGTAAGGAGCCACAGGCTTGGTCTTGATATCATACCTTTTCTTCTCCACCTTTAAATCCTTGAAATACATAGAAAGGGTGTTAGGAAAAGGGTAATTCCGGTCATACTCATGTCCTATAGTAGAAATCAACCTGGACATCACATTGCCCACATTGATAGGGTACCAGGCCATGATAGATGCAACAAAAATAGCTCGGGTGAGTGGAATAGTGTGATCATGGGTAGAAGGGTCAAGCCGACTACTCACAAATGTCAACCACCCTCGAGCCTCAAAGTGAAAAGTGTTCCGGAGTATCTTCTTCCCTGCTTGCAACCATGCTAGGACAATACCTGGAATTGCTAAGTATCGGGCCAACCAAGGACCTAATTCCTCCCCCATCCGCATGGCTTTAACTCCCAAATATCCAGGTCTCTGAATCTCCTGTCCACGGACCGCGTAAAAAGGTAGCGCGGTCGTGTTGCCTTCAGCTTGATAATTCAAGTCTCTGAATCTCCTAGTGCGGTCGCGTTCACTCTTGCGCGGTCCGCACTAGGCCTTTTGTTCCTCATTTTACTTATTCTTTGACACTTGAGCAGGTTTCACTCCGTTTTGAGCTGATCTTTGACCTTTGTCACTTAGTCGCTCAAACCTACGATCAAGCACACTTTGTAAGCATTTTGGGACTATTTTGTGGCAATTTGTAACCAAAGCAATAGCAAGTAAGGGTATAAACATGGTAAAATCCTAACTTATCAGTTGCTGCGGCTGTGATTTTGTATGTTTCGTCCCAGTTTGTTCCTAGTTTTCCTTTATTAGGGTCTTTCGCTTCTTGTGTTTTGGCCTTGAGGACATAATCTCCGACTTTGTGCGGCTGCACTTTGGCTTTTTTGTTGTAGTACCTCTCCACTTGTTGCTTCTGGGCTACCATTCTTACGTGGGCCATGTCTCTCTGTTCTTGGACTTTGTCCAGATCTTGCAGCCTTCTTTCGTCATTACTCGGTTCGCTCTCATTTGAGTATCTCAATCTAGGTTCTCTAATCTCAACGGGTATAAATGTGTCAGTCCTGTAGACTAGTGAGTATGGCGTCTCGCCCGTACTAGTTTTTGGAGTGGTGCGATATGCCCATAATACTTCCGGCAGTAGTTTGGGCCATAACCCCTTGGCGTCCTCAAACTTTTTCTTCAATATATTCAATATTACTTAATTGGAGGATTCAGCTTGACCGTTACTGGTAGGATGATATGATATGGAGAGTATTCGTTTTATGTGCCATTTCTTGAGAAACTCGATCGTTTTCTTTCTGACGAACTGAGATCCGTTGTCATAACTGATTTATTTAGGGATATCGAAGCGACATATTATATTTTTCTATATGAACGCAATGACCTCTTGATCGCGTATCTGTGTGTATGCACCTGCTTCTACCCATTTAGAAAAATTAGTTAAAACTAAAAGGAAACGTACTTTACCTCGTCTGGCTGGGAGGGGTCCGATTATATCCATCCCCCACTTTATGAACGGCCATGGTAAAGTGACGGAATGAAGGAGTTCACCTGCTTGATGTATCATGGGGGCGTACTTCTGACACTGTTCACACTTCCTGACATAGTCTGTTGCTTCTTTTTTCATGGTAGGCCAGTAATATCCAGCTCGGATGAGGCAACAGACGATTGCACGGTTTCCAGTATGGGCACTGCAGTGCCTCTTATGTACTTCTTCTAGTACTCATCTCCTTTGGTTTGGCCTAAGGCACTTGACCCGGGGGCCACCGAATGTTCTCTTGTAGAGATTGCTGTTTATAAGGTTGTATCTGGCCGCCTATAGAGATCATACTTGAGGGCTAGTTTCAATCCTGCAATCACAGCTTCATACTCGGCCTCGTTGTTAGTCATTTCGGGGCATCGTATGGACTGACAAATTATTTCGCCTGAAGGAACTTCGAGGATGAGCCCTAGTCCCGATCCCGAGGCATTAGAAGCACCATCGATGCAGAGGACCCAAAGGTTGTTGTGTGTGGAAGCGTGAAGCACTTCCTGCTCTACTTCAGCCAATATTTCTGCAATGAAATTAGCAACAAAATCTGCGACCACCTACAACTTAATGGCAGTTCGCGGTTGGTATGTTATTTCGTGCTCGCTTAGTTCTATGGCCTATTTGGCCAGCCTACCCGATAATTCGGGTTTGTGTAGGATACCCCTTAGGGGGAAGGTTGTCACCACTTTTATAGGGTGACATTGAAAATATGGTCTAAGCTTTCGTAAAGCTACGACTAACGCCAAAGCTAGTTTTCCAAGGTGAGGATACCTTGTTTCGGCATCGATTAGGGTTTTACTGATATAGTAAATCGGAGATTGTGTACCTTCATTTTTGCGGACCAAGATGATGCTTATGGCAAATTCGGAGACTGCTAGATATATGAGAAAACATTGACCTGATCTGCCTCGACGTGTAGGGGTGGCAAAGATAGGTACGTTCTTAGTTTCCTCAACGCGTCAATGTATTCTGCGTTCTATTGCAGTCCGTGGTATTTCTTTAGCACATTGAAGAATTTGTGGCATCTATATGACGATCGTGAGATGAATCTTGACAAGGCGGTTATTCGCCCTGTTAGTTTCTGCACTTGCTTTTTGTTGTTCAGTACCTTCAGTATCCCTTTGATGGTTTTGATCTGGTCCGCGTTGACCTCGATAACCCTTTGTGATTCTAGAAAACCCAGGAACTTTCCCGAAGTTATGCCGAAGGCACATTTTTCGGGATTCAATTTCATCCAGTATTGCCTCAATATGTTGAAGTCCTCCTTCAGATGGCCAATGTGATCCTCTTTCTTTGTCAATTTCACTTGCATATTGTCGAGGTAAACCTGCATGGTCTTACCGAATTGTTCTTTGAACATCTTGGTGACTAACCTTTGATACGTCGCTTCTGCATTTTTGAGTCCGAACAGCATTACTTTGTAGCAGTACGTGCATCGGTGAGTGATGAAAGTGATCTTTTCTTGATCTTCTTTGGCTATTAGGAATTGGTTCTAGCCAAAATAGGCATCTAGGAAGCTCAATAATTCATGTCCTGCTATTGCGTCGATGAGTTGATCGAAGTGCGGTAGCAAGAATGAATCTTTTGGGCATGCTTTGTTTAGGTCGGTGAAGTCAAAGCACATTCGCCATTTCCCGTTCTTTTTTTACCATGACCACATTGGCGACCCATTGGGGATATTTTGATTCCCTGATTGAACCGTTGGCGAGTAATTTATCAACTTCTTCGCTTACCACCTCATTGATGGCAGCATTGAGTTTTCTCCTTTTTTGCCTTACCGGAGGGCAGAGAGGGTCAATGTTCAGCCTATTTGTGGCGATATCTCTTGGGATTCCTAGCATATCTAAGTGGTAAAAGGCAAACAAATCGGCTTTGTTAGTCAACAACTCACAATACTTACCTAGTTCCGAGAGGTTGTATCTGACATAGGCCTTTCTCGTGTCATCAGTATGGTCCAGTTGAACGGGATCAAGATCTTCTACAGTTGTTTTACAAGCTTTTACAATATCCGAGCCTTTGATCATTTTTATTTGTATGTCGAGCATGGTCCCCGACACGGCTGATTGCTATGCCTCCGTACTTGCCCTTTTTAGTTGCTTGGTGTGCAAGCAGTCTTGGACTATCCGATAGCATTCTTGGGCGGTGTGTGGCTCATCTCAAATTCTAAATATCCCCCATACGGTGGGAAATTTGATTACTTGATAGAAGCTTGATGGATCGGTGCGCATGGCATGTATTTATGGTTGTCCTATGATGGCGTTGTAGGCGGTTTCTTGGTTTATGGCGTGGAATGTTATTTCCAGGGTGACTCCCCCTGCCAGGACGGGCAGCACTATTTCCCCATAGGTTCGCTCTACTGTATTATTAAAACCCATCAATGTTATGCATCATGGTATTATTTTATCCTCGAGCCTTATCAGCATGAGAACTCGTGGGTGAACAGTGCACACGCTGCTGCCGTCATCCACTATTATTATTTTTACATCATTATCTACAATGCGTAAAGATATAACTAAAGCATCATAGTGAGGGAAAGACAAACCGACAGTATCCAATTATTGAAGATGATATTGTCTTCGAGGTCATCGTATCGTTCGTGGGCAACCATCCATTTGAGTTTATGTGTGGTGGTGAATTTTACATGGTTGATTACCGTGTTTTCACTGTCACCAATAATCATTTATACGGTACAGTTTGGTGACAGTAGTTTTGGAGGTCCCTGGGGTTGATCACGTCCACGATCAAAATTGGCCCTTCCTCGGTCGTTCAACGCTCAATAGTTCTATAAGGTACCCTATTTTAACATTCTTACCACTTCTTGTCACATACATATGCAACCATCGGTCTTGTGTCCTCTTTCCTGGTGGAATTCACACAGAACGTTCGACCTCCTGGTGCTCAGATCTGACTTCATCTTTTGTGGCCACTGTACCTTCGTGCCGAGCTTTTCCAATGCGTATACTATTTCTGAAGGAGAAACACAAATGTTATGAGCAGATAATAGTGGGGTCATACCTCTTTCACTTCAGAGAAGGGCGACATATTGAGGTACGACGTCTGCATGTCGTGGACGAGGTGATAGGAGGTTTGGATATAGGGCTGGTGCCTTTCCCAATTAAAATGCAGTGGTTGATCCCTTCGACTATCTTTGCGACGATCTCTCCTTGCCTCGGTATGGACTGATGTTAATCGCAGGAGCGGACCGTTCAGGTCATCCTTGTCTGCCCTTACTTTGGCACAATAGCATTATGGATTTCTTCCCATGTGGTAGGGGGTATTTCATGAGTCTGCTTAGCAGCTTTTTGGTTACCTTCGACCCACTTCTGTTTAGCCCATTTTGAAAGGCTTCTACTTCTGTTCCCTCTGACACGTTCGGTAGGCTCATTCTTACCCTCTTGAATCGGGCTAAGAAGTCTCGAAGTCCCTTGCCCGTTGTTTGCTTAATGGCGAAGATATCATTGACCCGGTTCTCTGCCTTTTTCGATCCTGCATGAGCGGTGACGAACTTATCTGCCATTTCTTCAAATGCTGATATCGACCGTGATGGTAGTTGGAATACCATGTCAAAGCTCCCCCATGTTAGAGTTTCGCTGAACTTTTTCAACAGCATAGACGGTACCTATTCCTTTGATAAGTCGTTACCTTTTACTGCAGTAAAGAAATGGATCACGTGGTCTTCTTGGTCCGTGGTACCATCATATATCTTCAGATATGGCAGCATTTTGAAGGTTTTTGGAATAGATGAGGAGCTGCTCCTTCGCTATACGCATGTTCAATGAACCGACCCACATCGTGTTTTCGTAGCAACTTTGAAGTGCCTGGTATTTTGTCGACCCTTTCCTGATGTTCCTTCATCTGGTCGCGGAGCATTTTGTTCTCATTTTCCATCTCCTCCATTTTTCTAGGATGGTTGTGAGCGCATCATTGCCTGTATCGGCAACAGTACGGACGTTACCTACGTATAGTGTTTGGCTCATCTGTGGCTGTTGCTCAAGGTACTTGTCAGTCATTCTTCTAGTAGCCTTTTGACAGCCGGTGGTGTTCCTCCTGCGGCGGATGTTGAGGTTTCCCTTTCGTAGGATTGTAAGGTCTCCGTGCGGGGGAGGTGGGATCTCTCCCTCAGGTGTGGCACTTAGTGTTGTATTTTCGTTGTCTTCTCCACTGGCTTCGTTAAGGGAACTCATGAGGTTTTTTGTGACATCCACTATTGCCTTTAGCTTCGCTTCTCCCTTTCCCGCCATAGTTGGTTTTTATGAAGCTGAAGAAAAGTGATTACTTCTCTCGAGAATCTTGATGAAAAATAACGATTTCAGCTATAGAAATCCCCATAGACGGCGCCAAATTGTTTGACTCAAAAGTTATCAAAAACCTTTTAGAGAAAATCAATCTAAGATGAAGGGGTAAATCTTAGCTAAGTGTAATAATCTCTAGAGTGAAAGATAGATAAAAATGAAGACTTCTCGTTCGTAAAAAATGATATTCTTTTTAAGATCCTTCTCCCCCCCTTACAAGGTTATTACCCTCCTTTATATACGTCATTGCAAGAATCACACAGTCTTCCGTCCACCTTTAGGTTGTGTCTCACAGGACGCCGAGTCGGAGGAAACCCACATTCATCGTACTCATCATTGATCAAATTTGGACCCATACAAGAACCCCCAAAGCTGATGAAGAACCCGCTAATGGACTTGCGAGATTGAGGACAAGATCCCCAATCATAAACATAAAAATCAAGAAGTTGATAAGTAGGCTTTGAATTTAGAAAAAGTCCTAATCCTGGCTCCTTGAAGCGATACCTGAGGAAATGGAATGCAGCAGCTAAATGCCGTTGACGAGGTGTTTGCATGAATTGGCTAAGATGCTGCACCGCAAAGGACAAGTCCGGCCTGGTGTGTGTTAGGAAATTCAACTTTCCTAACAACCGACGATAATAAGTGGGATCTTGGAGCAGAGTCCCTGCCTCTGCTTGCAATTTCTGAGTAGGATCCAAGGGAGAAGAAACTGAGCGCATACTAATGCAGTCAAATACAGACAAGAAATCTAAGGTAAATCGCCTTTGAATCAAAATTATTCCATGTGCTTCCCTTATAATCTCAAATCCCAAAAAATAATGTCCATCCCCTAGGTCCTTAATTTTAAATTCAGAGTGAATGAAAGATTTGAGGTCTGCCTGCTTAGTAGAGTCATTCCCTATGATTAAAATATCATCAACGTAAATTACAAGTATGGTAATCCTTCCTCCTAATTGTTTAAAAAACAAAGAATAATCATTTAAAGAACCTTTAAAATTTAGGGCTGCAGTGAGCCTTGATAACACTGACTTGAGGCTTGCCGCAGTCTATATAGTGATTTTTTCAAAAGGAAGACATGATTGGGTGAACGTGGTGTTGTCCCGGTTGGGATTTTCATAAACATTTCTTCCTGCAAATCCCCGTGCAGGAAGGCATTGTTCACATCTAGTTATGACACCTTCCATCCCCTTTTCACTACAATAGCAAGTAAGCATCTTATTGTTGTCATTTTTAAAACTAGAAAAAAAAGTCTCAGTAAATTCTATCCCTTATCTTTGAGTGTCTCCCCTAATAACCAAATGAGCTTTGAATCTTTCCAAAGATCCATCAGACTTGTATTTCACTTTGTAGACCCACTTGCAAGGAAGAGCTTTCTTTTCACTAGGTAAAGGCACAACCTCCTAGGTTTTGTTTAGTTCTAGAGCTTCCAATGCTTTTTCCATTGCTTCTTGCCATCCTGGGTGTAATGCTAACTGTGAGTAAGAAGTAGTCAACAAGGTAGGATGTGGAATCAAGCATAGACTTATTAATATGAGAAAGAGCTATGAAGGGTAGACCGATGGGCTGGATTAATGCAGTGAAGCAAGAGTGAGGTCTGTGTGAAAGACTGAGTTGCACACATAATCCTAGGGATATGAGGATGGTTTATGTGTTCTAGTGGATTTCCTAACTTTAGAAAGAGATATAGGTAAGGGTGAAGGAGGAAATGCTCTAGGTTGGGAAGTAGAACTTGTACTTGAGGTTGAAGGAAGAGTGCTAGAGTTTCTTGGGTTTGATAAAATAGGCAGTAAAGGTGAGGTTGAGTTGGGAATGGCAGGCTCATCCTCTATGTGTTCTGATGATGAATCTACACTATGTTCTAGAGGTGAGGTAACATGGAAAAAAGAATCTATAGGTGTAGTAGTAGAGGCAAAAAGTACACATCTCTGGATACACTCACTCTTCTTGTATCCAACTCTATAACTTTATAACCCTTATTCCCCAAGGTATAACCTAATAACACACAGAGCTTTGCCCTTGGGTCAAACTTACCTCTTCTACTAGTCAAAGTAGATTCATAAAAAAGACAACTAAAACACTTCAGGAGTTCGTAAGAGAGTTACTGCTTGAATAGAACAAAATAATGTGTCCTTCCTTTAAGCACTGTAAAAGGTAACCTATTGATCAAATAGGTTGCAGTCAGTACACATTCTCCCCAATAAGGAAGAGGAAACTTAGACTGAAACAAGCCCTTGCAATTTCCAAGAGATGTCTGTACTTCCTGATAGCATCCTATGAAGCTCAATTCTATTCAAGGATAAGGATGAAGCTTTGGAATCTCAAATAGGGCCGTTAACAAAATCTGAAACTAAAAAGTTACAAAACAAGGTCATTGGACTTCAGGAGCGATCAAAGAGATTGTTAGTTGGGAGGCAGAGCTTAAGGATAAAGGATATGAATTATCTAGGTGTTATAATATTTTGTTTCTCAAATTCATGTCCAAGAAGAGGTGGATTAGATCCATAGAAACATCCTTTGAAGAAGGTCCAAATCAGGCCACTCTTGGACCAATTTGACACCTAAAATGTGTCCAAACGTGCAGACCATGAAGTCCTACATAAAGCCACATATTTGTAATATGAAGGGCTTACTTAATATTCAATAAGGGTACAATAGGTGCGCTAAATGTTGAGTGCAAGTTGGTGCCAGGTTGCTTGCAAATTTCCTTCAATATTTTCAAGATTCTTTCTAAGATAGATTTGAAACTTATTTCCATTTATTTTTGAACTATATTTATTGACTTGGTTTTCGTTTCCTAGTATTTTTCCTTTTCCTAAGGTAGTTGGACTTGTTGTCCAAAGTAGTTTAGGACTCTATTTCCTTATTTTTTTAGGCTTAATTTTGTGAATCCTCATACCTATATAAGGGGTATCTTCTTTGTTTTTTAGACTTAGATTATTCAGACTATTATCAATTAAAATTATGATATTTTTCTTGCACTCATGTGTGTGGCTACTCTTGGATTTATTCTTCAACCTTCAAGACTCAACTTAAGGTGGTAAGATTAATTATTTGAAATCTTAGATCACTTTTATGCATTCAAGAAAGGTGATAAGTTAAGGCTTATTGTTGTTCTTGTTATTCTAAAGAGTCGGGTTTCACAATCTATCTCTTATTTTTACCCTCTATCAAAGGCGATTAGTTCTTCGTTAGCTAATTATTGTTAGGATTAACCTTCAAGAATAGACTTCTTGAAAATAAGAAATTCTGTCTTGAATTCAATTTATCTTTTATTTTTGGCTTTTTTGTTTTTTATTTTCTTTTAGGTTCCTCACGTTTCTTGATTTTCTTTAATAGTTCCTGGACCCCTATCGTATTGATTATCAAGTGGTATCAGAGCATATGTTAATAGATATCTCAATGTTGATAATATTGGGAGGTTCCTGAGAAAAAACAAACAAAAAAATATTAAAAAAACCAAAAAAAATGAAAAAAAAACAAAAAAAAATCAGCCCCAGAAAGCATTATGGTTCATTATTATTTTTAGAATTAAAATGTTATTTGGTTTTCAAGACAAGAAAGGAAACAAGAAGAGGGGATCCTAGTTCTTGAAGATTAAGATAATTTCTTTCCTTATTCTTGTGGGTTTTGGGTTCTTAAATTCTTTTCTTTTTCTTGTAACACTAACCGGTTCCTATTCTTTGCAGGTTTGGTGTTCCACTTTTTTTTTCTTTTTCTAACTCCAAATTCTTATCACTGAGGGTTGTGACTTGTAAGGTTTATTAATAAATCTAAATATTAACGACCAAGAGTTGCTTTGAGTGGAAAAAGGAAAGAGAGGTGAGAACATTAGAGGAAAAAAGCCAAATTTGAAAGATACATATTTCTTCTAATCTTTGTTCAAGATGTCTCAAACAGGTAGTTATGAAGAAAGGAGGCGAGCTATGCCTCAGCAACTTGAAAAGTTGAAATTTCAGTATGGCGAATGGAAGAAAGACAATGGTAAAATTATTTTTCAAACAAGAGCCAAAGTGATGTCTGCGATTTGTGCCCTTAGAATTGACAAAGAGTTTGGCTATAATTCAATTAGCACTTATATGGTTGAGAAATTGAACTTGCCTTGTGTTGAGCATATTGAACCCTACATATTGACAGGTCTAAAGATAGATAAAAGAGTGTTGTTATTATTCTCTATTGGAAGGTATGAGGATGCGATCTGGTGTGATGTGATTCCCATGAATAAGTATCATATCTTGTTGGAAAAGCTATGGTATATCTACAGAAGAGCTTCATATAGCATGAAAAAAATAGATACTCTTTTGATGTTAACGGGAAGAAACTCTTTCTTGGGACTTTGACTCCCTCACAAATTTGTGAAGATGAAATAACTGTTAAAGAGAACATGGAAAATATGAGAGAAAAGAATAAGGGGAGTAAGGGAGTGCACGTCGACATCCTAAGAGAAGATAAAGGAAAGGCTGTGTTGAGTGAAGAGAGTGAGATGTCAAGTGAGAAAAAGAGTGAGCTTGACGGAAAAGAAAAGAAAAAAGACAATGATATAATAAAAGTATGCGAGGTAGAGAGAGAAAAACAGGAGGGTTTGAGCGAAGAAAAAGAAAAAAAAACTTTAGTGAGAGGGAAGAGACTAAGGGTGAGGGAAAAGTTAGTCTTGAGATAAAATTCAAAGAGAGTGTAAGTAAGAAAGCATGTTCTTTACTTCCTAACCCATTAAATCTTTCTTGTTTTAGTTCTTGTGATTTTGTGCATCCAAGTATTGACAGACCTTTTGAAAGGGAAGATAAAGTGCAAGAGATGGTGGCAAAAGATCCAATTGGATTCCAACATGAATTTGGCGATATCTATTATTGTTGGATGGTGAAAGATAAAATCTTGGTTAATTTATTTGTTGTTGAATCTTGTGACTTTTTTTTATCCTTATTTACATGTTTATAATATGGAGTTCCCTAAATATATTTCTAAGTTAGGGCCATTGCATCAAATAATAAAAGGTGATATTGTTCCAATAGTAAATAGGTCCAAATATGATATGTATAATTGGTTTATTCTATTTTTTGGGCTTTCTAGAACACCTAAGTTATTTTTGTAGGTAATGAACTATACTCTTAATTCTTATATTGGAGACTTCATAATTTTTGTGGATGATGATATTTTGATGCACACCAAGTCATTAAGTGTAATACCTAAGTTCAAGTGCAAGAGTAATTTGATTATTTTTGAAATTGAGTATGACATAGATGATTATATATTCGAACTTGGTGGAAAGAGGCATGAAATTTATGAGAAGAGACTTGAAAATGAGCTTTCATGTGATAAATTACTAGAATGTGAGTTTTGTTGTGTGATAGGAAGTCATTCTTCTAGTTATGTTTATTGTGAGCATGTAAAAGTATTTGATACTAGTAAGGGGTGTCGTCTTTATTTTTAGACATAGATTATTCAGACTATTATCATTAAAAATTATGAGATTTTTCTTGCACTCATGTGTGTGGCTACTCTTGGATTTATTCTTCAACCTTCAAGACTCAACTTAAGGTGGTAAGATGAATTCTTCGAAATCTTAGATCACTTCTAGGTATTCAAGAAAGATGATAAGTCTAGGCTTATTGTTGTTCTTGTTATTCTAAAGGGTCGAGTTCATAATCTATCTCTTGTTTTTAACCTCTACCAAAGGCGATTAGTTCTTCGTTATCTAACTGTTGTTGTTAGGATTAACTTTCAAGAATAGACTTCTTGAATTCAAGAAACTCTTTCTTGAATTCAATCTATCTTTAATTTCCACCTTTTTTGTTTCTTTATTTTCTTTTAGCTTCCGTACGCTTCTTGATTTTCTTATTTTTTTCTTTAGTAATTCTTGAATTCACTATCGTTTCGTTATCATTTCCTCTCAACCACTCCATTATGTTGCGGGGTTCCCACATATGATGTTTGATGTAGTATTCCTTGAGAGGCTAAAAACGTTTCCTCTTGAGAACCTTTCCCATGTTCAAAAGCATTATCTGTTCTTATCTTTTGTACCTTTACACTAAACTGTCTTTCCACCATTATGAAGAATTTTTAAAGAGTCCAAAAATCATACTTTTGGTGCTCATAAGGAAAGTCCAAACTGCATTACTATAATCATCTACAACTATCAAGAAATATTTAAAACCATTGTAAGTTGGCTCCCTGTAGGGCCCCAAACATCTACATGGATTAAATGAATGCCCTTGTTGATTTGATTTGACTTAAAGGAAAATTAATTTTGGTTTGCCTAGATTTAGGACAAATTTGACAGAGATAATCAGAGTTAGAACACGAAGAAATAAAACTAAGATGTTTCATTGATGAAAAGGGCAAATGCCCTAACCTAATGTGCCAAAGGCTTACATATGAAACTGAGCTTACAGAAAAAGGAAATGAAACTGACAATTTACTAAAGACAATTTGATTTAAAACTAAAACTGGTTCCACACTTATGCTATTTCTAACTCCACTTGGTACCAAAAGATAGAGCCCTTCCCTTGCTTTGCTAAAAATTTGTGCCCTCTTCACTAAAGGCCCTTGCAACATACAGTTACCAAAGTTAAAAAAGAGAATAGAATAAAATTATAAAAAATATCTATTAATAGATAATAGATTATATCTGAAACTAGGTATATGTAATATATTTTCCAAAATGAAATTAGGCAGAATAGATATTTTTCCTATGTGAGTGACAATGACCTTGAAAGAATTAGGCAGATTTATCTGTTCTTATCTGTTGTACCTTTACACTAAACTGTCTTTCCACCATTATGAAGAAATTTTTAAGGAGTCCAAAATCATACTTTTGGTGCTCATAAGAAAAGTCCACACTGCCCTACTATAATCATCTACAACTATCAAGAAATATTTAAAACCATTGTAAGTTGGCTCCTTGTAGGGCCCCAAACATCTACATGGATTAAATCAATGCCCTTGTTGATTTGATTTGACTTAAAGGAAAATTAATTCTGGTTTGCCTAGCTTTAGGACAAATTTGACAGAAATAATCAAAGTTAGAATGCGAAGAAATAAAACTAAGATGTTTCATTGATGAAAAGGGCAAATGCCCTAACCTAATGTGCCAAAGGCTTACATCTGAAACTGAGCTTACAGAAAAAGGAAATGAAACTAACAATTTACTAAAAACATTTTGATTTAAAACTAAAACTGGTTCCACACTTATGCTATTTCTAACTCCACTTGGTTCCAAAAGGTAGAGTCCTTCCCTTGCCTTACCAAAAATTTATGCCCTCTTCACTAAAGGCCCTTGCAACATACAGTTATCAAAGGTAAAAAAAAGAGAATAGAATGAAATTGTAAACAATATCTATTAACAGATAATAAATTATATCTGAAAGTAGGTACATGTAATATATTTTCCAAAATAAAATTAGGCAGAATAGATATTTTTCCTATGTGAGTAACAATAACCTTGAAAGAATTAGGCAGATTTATGTTTAAGGGAACTGGAAGGGCTGTCAAGGAAATAAAGGCATTTGATTCAAAACACATGTGTTCAGATGCTCCAAAATTAATAATCCATGTATTAGAATTAAAAACTAAAAGATAAGATCCATAATATCTAGTAATAGTACCAACAATAACAATAGTATTGATATTTGTTCAAGAATTTCCTGAATATACACCCTTAAACTGCTTGATTAATTGTACCAACTATGAAAATTGATCCCGTGAGAGGTGCTGATTCATTCTGATTGCTGCTATTCTAATCTGCTTCCTCAATTTGAAATGCTTCATTGCTTCTGGTCTGAACTTGATTTCCCTTTGTGAATTCAAAGTCTCTGGAAAACCTATAATTCTGTAGTAATCACTGACAGTATGACCTACCTTCTTGCAATGACTACATGTTGCATTAGGGTTAAACTTAGTTTTCTTTCCCTTGAAAGTTCTGTTCCTTTGAGCAGATTTAGTCCCTTTTTTGGATGTTGTTCCGAAACATTTTATATTGCACAAGGTTCCTTTGCATCTGCCTTGAACCCCTTTGTACAAAGTTGTTTTGATTTGTGATCATAAAAGATGAAGAATCTGGAGAAATGAGTGGGTGACCAAAAACTTCTTTCTGGCTTCCATCTTGCAACACCAGGGAATATGTAAGGAATCATCATCAGGATGGTTCCCCTTGCTTGACCATAATTATCATTTAAACCCATAAGAAACTGAATAAGCCTTTGACCATCTAGCATTTTTTTAAGTTTTTGCTTCCCTTCACTACACACAAGCACCAACACTTCACATCTCAGTTAAGTGAATCCAATCCATCTCATAAATATTTGATTTTTATAAAGTAGCTTGCTATGTCACTAGTTTTCTGATAATTCCTTCCTCAGGTGATAGAGCTTAGCTCCATTTGACTGACCAAATCTATGTTCAAGGCTGGTCTAGAGACCATTAGCAGATTTTAAGTAAATGACATTGTCTCTTATGTCTTTGGACATTGATTTGAGCAACCAGGATATTATCATATCATTACACCTGCTCCAAGGCTAATAGTCTCTAGAAGTGAGAGTTGGAGCAGGGCAAGTACCATTGATGAACCCTATTTTATTTTTAGCAGATAGTGCTATAATTACAAACCTTCTCCATCTTTAGAATCCTCTACAATCGAAATTTGTTGACAAGAGACATTTCGGTGCATAAGAAGAATGAAGAAAGCATGTATGGTTTGAGTCGATAGTGTGGAGTCCTCCAGTGGTGGTCTGATCCATTGTTGTTTCAGTGTTATCAGGCATTCTTTAGGATTGATATGAAGATGTGGAAGACGACTGATGGATCGAGCTTTCACTGCTCTAATACCATGAATGAATATTGAAAAGACTATAGTGATATAAATTTTTTGTGTATTACATTCCCTCCCTTTGCCTGTATTTATATAAATAAAAGAATAAAAAATATTATTCTATTCTATACGTATACTATTCTTGTTTGTGGCTTGTAATTACCTAGCTATTGTGTATAAAAAATAAAAGCTAATATATACAGTGTCACATGATCACATGCACTAAAGGAATCCTCTAGAAACAGTATCCAAAAATGGACAGTTGTCCTAGATTAATAGAGCTGATTAAATGAGGTTGTATCTGATGCATGGCCTTGATCTTTAGTTTCGTTATATATTGAACGATTCAGATGCTTTGTATCAAAAGAGGTTCTTCTTTCCTTGTCTTTTCTTCTTCATCTAAAACTTTCTCAGCGATGTCGTCTTGTATCAGACAAACAACTCCAATATTATGTCAGGACCCAAAATCCCTCCGAAGGAGTCGTGATGACACCTAATCTCTAAACTAGGTAAGTCTAGCATTAATAGAAATAAAATTGATATTCACTAACTTCAAATTAGATAACTCGGAACACTTACAATTTTCAAAATCGGTAGAACAAGTTATAAACCTTTCTAGGAGTAGTTATACATAATAAATACATCACTGTTCCGGAACAAAAGGAACCAATAAAAATAAGTACAAATGAAGGTGACTCTGAGGCCTACGAACGCAACAGCAGGTTTACCTTGAGTCTCCACTACAACGATCCACGCAGCTACTATCGATCAAATACCTAGATCTGTACAAAAATATACAGAAGTGTAGTATGATCACACCACAGCAGTGCCCATTAAGTATCAAGACTAACCTCGGTGGAGTAGTGACGAGGAACAGTCAAGACACCTACTAGTCAAATAAATTAAACAGGATATGATAATAAACTATCAAGATAAAGATAATAAAGTAATATCAACGGCAGCGAAAAATCAAACTACAAATAGTAGATACAATAAAGGGAAACACGGATGGAAACAAATGATAACCAAGTAAACTAACACTAACACAACTGGGACACACAAAAGTAAAAATGTGCTCAATAAAGAAGGCGATGTTAACTCAATCAATCACATCATTTCTAATACACAATTCCGAATCCTCGATGTATCATATCATAACCTCAATTTTCAGACCTTTAGCACACATGGAACCTTGTTCCCACATATTTCTATCTCACTTTGCACAACAACATCCTCATACTACCCAGTACATAATGTCCGTAATAAATACAATTAAAATATTCAAGGAGTCTCATTTATACACCATAAGGTGAATTACAGTTTCTAAACCAATTAGGAAATTAGCGAGAAAGATGAAGTTAATTTTACAAATCATTTGAATGGAAAAATATCCTTTTCAAATAAAAATACAATATCGAATAAATTATCGCCTTTAATATAGATTTTATTAAATTAACACTTAATAGAAATTTCTTTTTAAATAAAATACAACCTAAGCGGTTTAAGAAAATTTAATTGAGAAACTAATTGAAATAAAAATATAACAATTATTGGAATTTAAAATATTGAAATATATATATAAATACAGCGACTTCAAATCTAAAAGTCATACAACGTAGCGTAATATTAATTAATTTATTTTAAATCACTAAATTACTAATAACTTAGTACGACAGGAGGAAATGATTCAACGTAGTAAATTTACTTTGAAAATTAATTCACCAGAATAATAGTGCTAGGATAAGAATTCAAAGAACAACAGCAAGTTAATAACTCAATGTCAATAACCCGATCCTCAAAACTCAGTGAAACCCGAAATACAAATTATCAAAGTCTTGAACAAATAAACTAGGGTCTTATCAGTATCCAACTATAATCAATCCCTAAGTGAAGTGTAAAACTACTGAATATATTGCACAGTCAAAGAGGAATATATATGCATATATATTGATGCGGCGTGCATCCCTATCCCACCATTCCTCCCTTATTCCTCCATAATAATTACAATAAGAGTAAATAGTGTGTGTGTGTGTGTATATATATATATATATATTATTTCTCCTCAATATATCACCCATATTTCTCCTGTTGCGGCGTGCAACCCGATCCCACCTATCCACCCTTATTACTCCTGTAGCGGCGTGCAACCCGATCCCACCAAATAATATCAATTATCCCTTATTCCTCCTTAATATATCACCCTTATTCCTCCTCAATATATCACCCTTATTCCTCCTGTTGCGGCGTACAACCTGATCCCACCACACAAAAGCTTCAATCAACAACACCAACAACAATAATTCAACAATTCAATTACAAAAATTTCTACTATTAAGAGTATGAGTACACGACAACAAGAGAATCACATAAAAATCAAAGGAACAAAAGAACTTTTTACAAAAATAACTAGACATTTAAGGCACATGATAACTACACAAGTAATCACAGTAATTTGGACAAGTAGCATATATGCACAAAGTCATAGAGGAACTCACAATTAAGAAGTAACAAAATAACAAGCAAGACAATAACTTCAACTAAGACGAATAAGGCCAAACAACGAGCTAGAGATAAATAAATGCTAACAACATAATATAGAGCATGTAAGTGTAGCCTAACAACAAGATACTATATATTATGACCATTTGATCAAAGGCATGAAAAAAAGACTAGACAATCTAATTGGTCAACACCACATATAAACTATGTACCCACTTATCACCTTGTGTACACAGCTTTCACATATAAAGATAGCACAATTGACTCAATTCCTAAGGATTCATTTCCCCCACACAAGGTTAGACAAGATACTTACCTCAATTCGGCCAACTCAATACTCAATTTAGCTTTTCCTTTACAAATTCACCATCGCTCAGCCCAATCTGACCAAAGAAGATTTAAATACATCAAACAATGCAAGAAAAAATAATTTCAGTTAATAAAATTTATGATCCTTATACAATTTATAAAAAGTCAACTCCTCGGGACCCCACATTAAAACCCGAAACAATTTACAAAATCCAAATACCCATTAAATTACAAGTCCATCCATACTAGTTTCGCTCAAATACGACTCCGAATCCATATTCAAAACTCAGGTATTCACTTTATGAAATTTTAGGCAAAACCCCAAATTTTACTTTGAAATTATCAATCAAATGCCTAAAATGAAGATGAATTTATAAAATATAATCAAAATCGAGTATAGAACATCTACCCCAATCGATATAGTGAAGATCACCTCAAAAAATTATCTAAATCTGAGCTCCCCAACTCAAAATATGACCAAATGAACAAACTTTTGATATTAAGTATTTTTGTCCAGCTGTTCTGCCTTGATTTTTGTTCCAAACAATCTCGAAACTCACTTTTTCTGGCACGAATGGATTCCTTATAAAATTTCAGTCAAGTTAGGCTTTTGAATCACTCCATTTGACCTTATAATGAAGGAGATATGTTGGTTTCAATATTTGGAAATAGTGCAGATTTTTAAATACGAAGTAAGTAACAATTTTGTAATTAATCTGAAAAATTTGGTAGCCCAATTCTTAGCAAAATGACCATAAAATCCTCATACAATGTCTAAATTTGACGATTTTTTTTTTCGATGGCTCCTTAATTACGATACGGATATAATACTTCAATCAAAACAGAAATCGGAGCTCATTTGTTTAATATGGTACCATTTATGCTTGAAGAAACAATGTGGAAACATAAGAAAAATGAGCATAACACAACCCAAACCTATCTAAAACTCACCCGAGCCCCTCGGGACCCTGTGCGAACATACCAACAAGTTTCATAACAAAATACGAACCTACTCTAGGCCTTAAATCACGCATAACAATATCGAAATGACGAAATGCACATCAAATCAAACTTAAAGAACTTTCAAACTTTCGGCTTCCAAAACTCGCACCGAAATATATCAAATCAACTTGGAATGAACTCAAATTTTGCACACAAGTCCTAATACATCATACAAAGCTACTTATGCCCCCAAACTATCGAGCGAAGTATAAATTCTCAAAACGATCAGTCGGATCGTTACACATTATGTGACAAGTGTAGATTTATCCTCCATTTAAGAAAATCTCTGATTTAATTGAGGGACACATGACATTACAGGTGCTAAGCTTTCGTTGAACTGAAATTAGAACAAATTTAACTCATTTTGGTAATGGCCTATTTCGTATAATTCAGGGATAAATTTAACTCTATAGCATATTAATTGTAACGACCCGATCGGTCCTTTTGAGCCCTAGCATGCCGTTTAATAGTTCAAGACCATGAGCAGCTTCAATTCAGGCATTATAACTTGTACGCATGGTCAGAATTAAATTTCGGGAAGGCTTGGAGAGGAAATTCTTATTTCAGAAGCTTTAAGTTGAAAGAATTAGCTAATATTGAATTTTTGAGTAAACGACCTTAGAATTAGGATTCAAAAGTTCAGTTGGTTCGTATAATAATTTCAGACTTGGGCGTATGTCCGGATCGGATTTTGGATGACCCGAGAGCATTTTGGCACCTATTGTGGAAGTTAGCATTTTTGGAAGAAATTTTATAAGTTTGGGTTGAAGTTCATTTCAGTGTTATCGATGTCCGTTTGGGATTCCGAGTCTTGCAGTAGCTCTGTATGGTGATTCTGGAGTTGGGAGCGCGATCATAGATGAAATCGGATGTTCGTGGAGCATTTTGGAGCCAATTGGCTAAGAATAGAAATTCAAAGGTTTTTAAGAGGTTTGACCGGAGGTGGAATTTTTGATATCAGGGTCAAAATCCGATTCCAAAAGTTGGAGTAGGCCTGCAATGTCGAATATGACTTGTGTGCAAAATTAGAAGTCAATCGGACGTGATTTGATAGGTTTAAACATCGAAAGTAGAAGTTTGAAATTCTAAAGTTCATAAAGCTTGGATTGGATGTCGATTCGTGGTTTTAGCATTGTTTGACATGATTTTGAGGCCCTGAGCAAGTCCAGAATATGTTTTGGGACTGGTTGGTATGATTGGTTGGGGTCCTGGAGCCTCGGGTGGATTCTGGGTGGTTAGCGGATCAGAAATGGATTTGTTTAAGAAGGGCTGAAGTTTGCTGCTTCTATCATAATCGCAACTACGGTTGGTGGACCACAGGTGGGAGACCGCATATGCGGTGGTTGTATCTTAGAAGCGGCCAAGGCGAGCCAGGCCAGGAACCGTAGAAGCGGCTCCCAAGTTGCAGATGCGGCTCCGCAAATGCGGCTTCGCAAATGCGGCTCCGCAAATGCGGCCTCTAGATCGCAGAAGCGGTCCCAACCTTCTCTAGCCATTTCACAGATTTGGTCACCTTCTCGTAGAAACGGGACAGCAGATGCAGAAATACTGGAGGCAGTGAGGTTCTTTTAAATCGGGGGTTGGGTTCATTTCAACCCCGTTTTCTTCCACTGGAGCCTATTTGGAGAAACTTTGAGGTGCCATTTATACCACCAAGCATGAGGTAAGTAATTTGTGTTATTTTTGAATTAAACATATGATTATATACGGCTTTGGACATGGAAATTTGTAGAAAGCTTGGGGTTTGAGGGGAAACCTAGAAAATTGATATTCTTGGAATTCGACCACGATTTTGGGTATGGAATTAAGAGAAAATTATATATTTGAGTTCATGGAGTCATGGATAAGCTTAATATTTAAAAAAATTAGGAGTCCGGGCACGTGGGCCCGAGGGTATTTTTGTCAACTTTTCGATCAGGGTTAGGAATTGTTATAAATTTGATTAATATGAGTAGTTTATCATATATTAATGAATTTTCATAATCATTGGCTAGTTTTGGGAGTATTTAGCATCGATTCAAGTATTCGGAAGGGCGTGGAATGCCGGTTATGGATCTTCGGAGCAAGGTGAGTCTCCTTTCTAACCTTGTGAGAGGGAATTGTCCCCATAGGTGAATTAATTAGTGATGTGCTCCTATTTGTGAGGGGCTACGTACGCACGAGGTGATGAGAGTCCGTGCGTAGCTACTATTATATTATTGTCCGGGTAGTCTATTACTCAAAAGCATACTGTACTTAGGATACTACTAATGTTATTGACAGTATGAATTTCTGAAATACTATCGAATTGGTAAATGAATTTCTAAAAGAGAATTAAAACTCATTTTCTTAAAAATCGTTAAAAGAGAATTTGGCTTTTATTTGGATAAATATACCCCGATAAACTCTTAATTTGCTGTTTGAGCATGTATTTCTATGTGTACCTACGTTGCACGTATGATACGCGAGCAGGGTGCTTATTTATTTAAATTTGTCCGCGTTGCATGGGTGATTCGTGATGGGGTAATAGATGCATCTATGGTTCGGGCTGCTCGACCCTCGGCACTGCACATTTTAAATATTGTTGGATCAGGCCGTACGATCTCAACATGAGTTGCGCATGCTTGTGTTTCTTGCTTTAATATATGTTGATACTAATATTTACTCTCCCGACTTGAGTTAATTGTTAATTAGTAGATTATGAATCCGGAGACTTTTAATAAAGAGGAACTTTTACCTGTTTAGTAATTTACCTGAATCTACTGTTGTTCTTAATAAATCTGTGAGTCATCGCGTTAACATTACTATTACTGGACCTTTAGTAAGTGTCGAAATTGCCATCTTGTCTCTACTTCTTCGAGATTCGGCGGGATACTTACTGAGTACACGTGGTTTTTCTACTCATACTACACTTTTGTGCATTTTCGTTGCACATGTACTACTAGTGGCCTACTGGGCGTAGCAGCACAGATGATATTGGGACTAGGTGAGTTGCATAACTCGAGGCAGCCCGCAGCTAGTATAGTCCCTTCCGGTATATTGTATTTACTTTTTGTCCATTTGTATTCCGGACGGATGTTGTATTGTATTGTTTCTTAGAAATAGCTCATGCACTTGTGACGCCACGTTCTAGGATGTCTATGTGTTTATTTAAAAATTTAAAATTGTTAAATGTTTCATCATTTATTCAGTGTAATTTATCACATATTGATTAAACACATAAAAGAAGTGATTTCAAAAAATATTTAAAATAATAAGTTACTAGTTATTCGTTGTTTGCTTGCCTGACAGTAGAGTCCGGTGCCATCATGACCCTTAGTGGATTTTGGGTCGTGACAATATGGTATCAGAGCACTAAGTTCCTAGGGTCTCACGAGTCATGAGCAAGTCTATCAGAGTCTCGCGGATCGGTACGGAGACGTCTGTTCTTATCCTCGGGAGGTTGCAGGACTGTTAGGAGTACTTCCCTTCTTGATTACTCATTGTGCGATTTGATCCATGGAGGCTTATGCCTTTAATTCCTTACTTTTCAATCTTGTGCGATGCAAACCGTTTCTTATAAATCGAGAATTGAAGAATTATTATGGTACTACCGATGCAGTGCAGTGTGTTTCTATTTGAATAGTTGTTTGAGCTACTATCGTTGCCTTGTGGAAGGACATTCTGTCGTTTCATCCCAGTAGCGGTACTTCTGAGAGCTCTGAGGCTAGGCACAAGTTGCCATGATGCTATAAACTATTATTTCGCAACATTGATATGATGGTAGGACATTTGCCTACGTGTCGAGGCAGTGAATGACTTAAAGGGAGGTTTACTTAGTGCATAATCTAGAGATTCAATATTTTATTCCCGATAGGGGAAAGTCAATCGGACTAAGAATGGTCAGATGTGGGCTGGTGGAGTAATAAAACTTGGTATTTGCGAGCGTGGTGGAGCTTTCTTCTATGATGGGGTGTCGTTGTCCTAATTGAACATACTAAGTTCGTCGGTGCTATGACCTCCTACAATACGCCTTTGGGGAAAGTTATTGTGAAATAGTATTGAAAATGCGGCTGTCAGATATCGTAGGGTGCGATAGTTTAGGGTTGAATCAGTGTTTCTAATGTCGACGGTATGAGGAAGATGATCTTCCGAAAGGTGTAAACATAGCAATAATTGGGGTTTCAAGTGCCACGAAGATAGATTTTATTTAAGGCAACAACTGAGCAGAAATGAACGAGAAGGGGCATGTGGAGAGTGCCAGGCGGTAGTTAAAAATTTCTAAAAGGCTAGGTATAAGAAGCAAATGTCGAGTAGCTGAATAAAGGAGTGAGTTTTGCCAAAGTGGGAGAGTTTGGAGTGATTTGGGAAGAGTTTGGAGTGATTTGGGAATCTTAGTGATTGGTGATTTGGACCTACAGATTAATTTAGAGTATGGGCTATTAGGCGGCAAGAGATTTTGATATAACGGAAAGGGGCTGCTAGAAATGGAGAAGGATACAACCATAACTTGAATTGGAAGGATGTTGCCCTGCATTTAATTGATGTCCACAAGGGGTGAATGAGCTCGTGCAGCTAGAGAGTGAGCTTGAACTCAGGATGGGTCATTAATGTCATGGTGATTGCACCCCCGTGTAGCAGCGTTAGAAGACGTCAGCATGTAGATTCCGTAGGCGAAATATCTCCAGGGATCAGGACGGCAGTTGCATGGCTGGCAAATCTTTTGCAAAGGGATTTATTGGCTATACAACAAAGATATCGGTCGTGTGAATATGGTTGACGATTCAGAGTATAACAAGAGGGTTATACAGACAGATTCCGAGAATTTTGGCGGTTGATTGCGCAAGGTTATGTCAATAAGAGATAAAGGATCCCGGTAAATTACAAAATTTGTGTTATAATGGCTTCAGGATAAGTGGGAGAGTCCTAACGCCTATGATTAAGGATTGCATGGTTAACTACATGCGAGGTTTCTGATTATTAGCATATAGATGGGTTACTTCAGCTACAGGAAAAGGACATAAAGTGGTAAAGTGAACAAAGGAATTGTTAAAAGTGTACTATGGTTGGCCTTATTTACTCATGTTCAGACTTGGAGAAGAATTTAGGATTCATGCTTTGCATGGATGTGGATTTCCAGGAAAGTGTTCCCGCCGTGTGCTTTGTCGACGGGGTATTCATGTGTTAGGAGATTTATGGAATTGCTCTCAACAATGGTCCTATTAAATTCAAATGTTAAAAATGTGGTGCCTAAGGATTTAATCCACAATGTGTTTAGGAATCGGGCTTGTGAAGCAGATTATGATAAGAGGCTCTGAATGTTCTATGATGTTTTGACGTACAGTGTAGCATTAAGAGGGAAAAAAGAGAAAAAGACTTCGGATTCATGGAGGAATTATCAGAATGGATGTACCAATCGAGATGCGAACATGCGCACAAGGAAGGTATGAGATGGTTCGTGGGATTTGAGACAGCATGGTCTCATGTTACAAGGCCACTCGGGTTGAGTGTGTTATGTGTTGAATGAAGTTATTATTGTTGTAAGGCAATTAAGGATAAATTGGAAGAGGTTGGATTGGTTAGCCATGATTGAATTGGCATATTGGTGGCTTAGGCCACTACTTGAAGAATTGCATCTTCTATGGTTATGAGAATTCACTCGTGCCTTGCTAAGGTTCTCTTGGAATGAGTTTAATAAAAATATTCCATGTGAGGAAGTGTTTACCATGTTAGTGATTCAGGAGTTGTGATGAAATCGTGTTCTATCGTATATTGGTGTGTTGGGTGCAGTGCATAGTATGGAATTCGAAGTGAGGATCAAGTTACAGTTCGGTGTTGACGAGAATGTCACGAGCTCGGATGAATAGGAAAGTAGTTTCAATGTTTAAAGTAAGTTAGTATTATTTTCAGTGTCACCTGAGACTAGTGTTTGAGAAGGAGGCTTTGTATCCTGGTTATGGATTCTTGATCGCATTTCAGCATTAGTGCGGTCAGTGGTATAGATATTCAGACTTGTTATCTGTTACGAGAGGTCGTGGGGGCGTGTTCCATGGGAAGATTGTATAAGCGTGGAACGTAGTCACTGATTGATTGGAGGATGAAACTAAGTATGGAGATTGTGGTGGTATCGTTAATATGTGAATTTATGCCTGGAGGGCACTCGGTTTATCGGGTTGCGGACTGTGGATAATTACTCCGGTTATAATGATTATTCTTATGTGTTATGAGAGAAAAGGGGAGTATTTATGGACCTTTGAAAGGTTATTAGACTAGTTCGGTGCGATCAGAATCAACTTGAGGTCTATGGATGGATTTAAATGTTAATGTGGACTTTATATCAGGCCAGACGTGTTCATTTAAGTAATGCGCTCCTTATGGAGGAGTAGTCAGGGTGTTATTTCGTTGTCAGATATTTCATGTACTGTTACATTGTGCCATGTGAGTTGTGAGACGGCTTGGGAAGTTGCTTATGTGTTGAGGTTCTGCGTAGAGATGATTTTATGTGAGTAGGAGGGATCTCGAGATTCAGATTGTATGTCGCACCTCAGTTGTGCTTGAGTTTTGTAGCCTATGGCAGTATATGTCTCCCTATGGATGGTATTATACACTTTGTGTGCTTGTGATTGATATTCGGTATTTTGTTGTAATGATCAGCTTAGCTTGATGTATATCTCCTTATGTGAATTCTATGAGTGGATTGGGTGGCACGCTGCCATGGGTATGTAATTTGGATTGGGTTGCACGCCACAACAGTGGGATGTTGAATACAGTTCCCTGTATCTGTTTTTATGTGTTTTGTTTCCTCTTTTCCTGAGAGGAACTTATATTAGTTGTATGACCACATCGCATGCACGATTTGCTAGCGGGGTGTTTGTTTAATTATGTTGCCCGTGTCGCACGTATGATTCGCGAGCGGGGTAATTGGATTTCCTTTTCGGAGTTCATTTTCCTATTGCATCGCGTTCGAATTTGTAGCCTATTGGCATATTGTGGCATTATATAAGACTTTTGATCGTGTTCGGGGTGGCTTATGCCTGAGCGGTTTGTATTGCGCGAGACGAGATCATTGGATTTAGGATCAGTGCAACCTGATTACATGAAGTATATCAAGGAGCAAATACCATTACCTAGTTCAGAATGAGGTGATGGTTCTTGTCAGGAGTATAGACCTGATGAAATGTGGGTTTGACAGTTAGTTATAATTTCTACACACCTTTTTCGTCTTGTCGGTATTGTAAGAATCAAAGAAAGACATATATAAGTCATGAGGTGCAATGGGGGCATCAAATTCGTGGAATTTCGATTTATTCGATCAGAGAATGCTATTGTGGTTTTGTGAGTAAAGTGGTGCCAGGTGTGAATTTAGCTAGGGCATGCAGTTGGGCTTTAGTGCTGCGTGTAGTTATTGATACGGTGAGCGTATGTTGGAACAAGCCTGGCAGAGAATTTCGGATGTTGAAACTGGACTCCAAGGCTTATTTGCCTAAATGAAAGAGGTTATCTTTAGATTTGATTGAGCTGGCGTGCCCAACTGAGTTGTGGTAGCACGGGTAGGTGCACGAGGTATTAAGCAGTAATTCTAGACAACCCCAACACAGTTCCTAGCACGTTCGAGGATGAACATATGTTTAGTGGGAGAGGATGTAACAACCCGATCGATCGTTTTGAGTCCTACGTGCCATTCAGTAGTTCGAGGCCATGAGCAGCTTCAATTCAGACATTAGACTTGTACGCATGGTTGGAATTAAATTTTGGGAAGTTCGGAGTTGACTTGGAGAGGAAATTCTCATTTCAAAAGCATTAAGTTGAAAAAATTAGCTAAGATCGGATTTTTGAGTATATGACCTCGGAATCGAGATTTGAAGGTTCTAGCAGGTTCATATAATGATTTCGGACTTGGGCGTATGTCCGGGTCAAATTTTGGATGACCCGGGAACATTTTGGTGCCTATTATGGAAGTTAGCATTTTTGGAAGAAATTTCTAAGTTTGGGTTGAAGTGCATTTCAGTGTTATCGATGTCCATTTAGGATTCCGAGTCTGGAAGTAGCTCCGTATGGTGATTCTGGAGTTGGAAGCGTGATCAGAAGTGAAATCGGATGTTTGTGGATCATTTTGGAGTCATTTGGTCAAAGATAGGAATTTGAAGGTTTTTGAGAAGTTTGACCGGAAGTTAAATTTTTTATACTGGGGTCGAAATCCAATTTCGAAAGTTGGAGTAGGTCTGTAATATCGAATATGACTTGTGCGCAAAATTTGAAATCAATCAGACGTGATTTGATAGGTTTAAACATCGAAAGTAGAAGTTTGAAATTCTAAAATTCATAACGCTTGGATTGGAGGTCGATTCGTGGTTTTAGCGTTATTTGATATGATTTGAGGGCCCGAGCAAGTCCATAATGTGTTTTGGGACTGGTTGGTATGGTTGGTTGGGGTCCCGGGGGCCTCGGGTGGATTCTGGGTTGTTAGCGGATCGAAAATGGATTTGTTTGAGAAGGGCTGAAGTATGCTGCTTCTGTCATAACTGCAACTGCGGTTGGTGGACCACAGGTGCGGTGCTTGTATCGCAGAAGCGGCCCAGGCAATCTAGGATAGGAACCGCAGAAGCGGCTCCCAAGTCCCAGACGTGGCTCCACAAATGCGGCCTCCATACCGTAGAAGCGGTCCCAACCTTCTCTCCCCATTTCGCAGATGCGGTCGCCTTCTCGCAGAAGCGGGACCGTAGATGCGGAAATGCTGGAGGCAGTGAGGTTCTTTTAAATCGGGGGTTAGGTTCATTTTGACCCTATTTTCTTCCTTTGGAGCTGATTTAAAGCAACTTTGAGGTACCATTTTCACCACCAAGCTTGAGGTATGTAATTTGTGTTAGTTTTGAGTTCAATACATGATTATATACGGCTTTGGACATGGAAATTTGTAGAAAACTTGGGGTTTGAGGGGAAACCTAGAAAATTGATATTCTTAGAATTTGACTATGATTTTGGGTATGGAATTAAGAGAAAATGACATATTTGAGTTCATGGAGTCATGGATAAGCTTAATCTTCAAAGAAATTTGGAATCCGGGCACGAGGGCCCGATGACGTTTTTCTCAACTTTTCGATCGGGGTTAGAAATTGTTATAAATTGGATTAATATGAGTAGTTCATTGTATATTAATGAATTTGCATAATCATTGGCTATTTTTGGGAGTATTTAGCATTGATTCAAGTATTCGGAAGGGCGTGGAATGTCGGTTATGGATCTTCGGAATGAGGTGAGTCTCCTTTCTAATCTTGTGAGAGGGAATTGTCCCCATAGGTGAATTAATTGGTTATGTGATCCTATTTGTGGGGGCTAAGTACGCACGAGGTGACGAGAGTCTTTGCGTAGCTACTATTATGTTATTGTCCGGGTAGTCTAGGACCCAAAAGCATGCTGTTTTTGGGATACTTATAATGTATTTGACAGTATGAATTGCTAAAATCCTATCGAATTGGTAAATGAATTTCTAAAAAAGCATTAAACCTCATTTTCTCAAAAACCATTAAAAGAGAATTTGGCTTTTATTTGGATAAATGCTCCACAATAAACTCTTAATTTGTTGTTTGAGCATGTATTTCTGTGTGTATCTGTGTCACATGTATGATACGCGAGCAGGGTGATTATTTATTTAAATTTGACCGCGTCGCATGGGTGATTCACGAGCGAGGTAATAGTTGCATCTATGGTTCGGGCTGCTCGACCCTCGGCAGTGCACATTTTAAATATTGTTGTATCGGGCCGTACGACCTCAGCATGAGTTGTGCATGCTTGTATTGCTTGCTTTGATATTTGTTGATACTAATATATGCTCTCCTGACTTGAGTGTCACGACCCCAGTTTGCCCCGTGAACATGTTGTGATGGTACCTAGTCCTTATAACTAGATAAGCCTAACAATGCGGAAAAAAAATATAACTTGCGGAATAATTAATTAAAACTGAACGACTAAAAGAAAAACTGTATATAAATGCCGCTCGACATATACAACTCAAAATGCGGAAGTCTACAAAATCACCCAAAACCCAGAAACTCACGGGAACACAAGCTAACAGAAGGTAAATATATTGCTCTAACTCCAGAATATCTAAAACGATCAGTACGAAAAGGAAAAGCTAACTGTTAAAGCTAGAATAAGAAAGAGACTCCTGGTCTGCGGACGCGGCAGATGTACCTCGAAGTCTCTGCTAGATCTCTCTGACTCGAGGATGATATGCCTGGTCAAAGCTACCTGGATCTGCACATGAAAAACATGCGCAGAAGGGGCATGAGTACACCACAGCGGTACTCAATAAGTGCCAAGCCTAATATCAGTTGGGTAGTGACGAAGAAGGTCAGGGCCCTACTGAGAGTAATAATAATAATAAGTCTTGCAACAATATGAAATAAACAGAAATAATGTGTACAACTATGAAGTAAGACAGGTTATACGAGACAACAATTAACATTCAGAGAATAAAATAACACAGAGTAAAAATAACTCAATATCAATACCAACAACGAGGATCTCCCAGGATACCGTCATGTAGTCCCTTTCATCAACTGTCCAAGGAGCTCCTGGGATACCGTCCCGTACTCCATCATATGAGTATATCCGAAGGATCTCCCAGGATACCGTCCCGTAGTCCAACTATCAATGTGTAGGGGAGGGATCTATCGGGAATCTAACCTGCGGTCCCAAAGTAAATGTGCAGGGGAGATCTACCGGGAATCTAACCTATAGTCCCAAAGTAAACAAACGGGGGGGGGGGGG
>MU785675.1:3154-27331 GCA_026770625.1 Nicotiana glauca
ATTACACTAATTATGTAATTTTAAAGTGTGTTACATATTCTTTTCTCTTGATTTAATAATGTTTAGAAGCAAGTAAATATTTTTTGGCTTAATATTCTATTTATAATAAGGGGCAATAGAATATTTTTTTCCGGTCCTCACATTCAAGTTTTCAAACCCATTGCCCTTTGTGGGTGTTGAGTTAACAATACCAAAGTCTATTTTGTAATTCTATGATTTCTTATAGGAGATAGCATATAGTATCTTTCTACAATCACTTCTCACCCTATACTAACCTTCAAATGGACTCATGGTTGCATTAACTAAAATGTTTGGTTCTATAATTCGAATTGTTAAAGTACTATAGCTTTATGTATCTTTTACTTTTACAAATTAAAGAAAAACATGTAAGCATCCAAACTCCTATTTATCGGTCTTCATAATTTTATTGTTACATTAGCAAAAATGCATCCTTTAAAAGTGAAAAGAATTAAATACTAACAAGATGAGTAAAACATATTAAGCTGAATATTTTTAAACTCTTTTGGCGTGTGGACATTTATATATGTTTTTTTGGTTAAGAAGGTTGTAGGAACTTAAGTAATGTTATTCCCAGTTTCTTTGTGTGTTGATACGAGTTCTAAAAAAAATTCTTAAATATGATACATGGTATATCAATTCGGGAGTCACAAGGAATACTGGACTGAAAACGGGTTGGTGTATTTAAAATTTATCTTGATTATAATTTGAGTATGCTCAATTATTTTTTATCAGGAGAAATACGATATTTGGTAAAAACTTAAAAATATAATACAAATTGTTCTTTTTCATCATATGTATTACGTTTTGACCTTGAATTTGGGCCCGAGCTCAGCACGGGCTTACTGCAACTAGTAGAGTTTTAGAAAAGAAATTCCTTTTGGTCCACCATGAGATTTTTTAGCTATATATGTTATTAATGTTAAAATATAAAATTTAAAATTAAATTACTTTTACATATTAAAAGATGTTATTATTCAGGATAACTGTCCAAACCCTGCTTGTGAGATTATATTGGATCATTTTTGTTGTTGTCGTCTAATTCTACACGTCAAACACGTGCTATAAAAAATCCAAAATGAAGTTATTCTATCTTTTATTTTTTTTTGAAGTTATTCTATCTCATTGAAAAAGAAGAAGAAGAAGATAGTCTTGCTCATCTCGTATTGTACTGGCTTTAGTACTTGTCGTATTGTACAACTTTGCATCAAGTAGACAAATAATATAGTACTTACTACAATAACAAGAAAGTCAGAGCAAAACGCGGAGAAGTGTGTAATTTTTCAAAGTAGTAGGGGTAAATGGAATCACCATTGCTCGATGACTATTCCGGCGACCACCACTTCCAGCTCATTGGCCCCGACGGTGACTACCGGCCGATTAGAGGGCTGAAGGAGTGGTGGGCTGTATTCTGGATCGAGAGTGCGAAGCTATGGGAGATTGGTGGCCCAATAGCTTTCAACATCATTTGCCAGTACGGACTTTACGCAATTACTGTTGCTTTCTGTGGTCATCTTGGAGCTACAGAGCTCTCTGCTGTTTCTGTTGCTCAAACTGTCATTGGTGTTTTCGCTTTCGGCTTTATGGTTCGTGCCCCTCTTTCCTTTTCCTTTTCCCCCTCCCCCTCCCCCGCCCTCTTTTATTATTGTTATTATTGCACTTTTATGCTTTTAGTTTCTCACATGCTAATATTTCCTAATAGATTTACTCTATTACTTATATCCTAATAGATTTGAGAAAGGAAAATTTACTGTTCTTGTCAAATTGGAAACCTTTCTCTTATATGTCTTATATGTTTGAGACCTTTTGATATCTATATATACGGGTTGTAGTTGGGATCCTAGAGATTGTAACGTGCTTTTCCTCTCATTCATAGTGGAAAACTCTCTCTGCCTTTCACCCGAGGATTAGGCCTAGCCGAACATCATTAAATCATTTTGTTGATTTTTCTTCTCTATTTGCTTTGTGTGTGATTGTGTGCTAGTTAACCCACGATATTCCGCAACATTTCTACTACTATAATATTGTTTGTTGTATTGCACAAATTGTTTAATTACTTTTAAATGGAATGCTATGCTATGAATAATAATGTAAAACGGAGTTATACTTTGAATAATGACACAAAATTGTTAATTAATTATGCAGTGTTTGCCTACTTTGGTCATTGGATACTTATGTCTAAGTATTGTTATTAAATGTAATATTATTCCACATCCTCTTTCGACCACAAGTTATTTCAGTAATAGCAATGCATAGTTTAATACCTCAAACTAAAACTTGCATTGGTTATATTGAGATTTATAATCAAAAGCAGATCTTGTATCATTTAGATATTGAATTAGTAATGCGGAGCCTTAAGCTGCAAATGAAACAATGTAGTATTAGTTATGCGGAATGTTATACTGGGATTATTTATTCTCATCTGTTCTTATGGCCCCTTACATCCTTATATGGTATATGTAATCTATCTGTAGATAGGCATGGGCAGTGCTCTGGAGACGCTCTGCGGTCAGGCATTTGGTGCTGGGCAAGTACACATGCTTGGAGTTTACACACAACGATCAATGATAATTCTACTGCTGAGTACCTTCCTTCTCTTACCTATCTATATCTTTGCGACTCCAATACTTAAGCTCCTAGGCCAAGATCATGAGATTGCTGTTGTTGCTGGGAGGTTTGCCATGTTAACCATACCTGAATTGTATTCCCTGTCTATCAATATTCCCACTTCAAAATTTCTTCAAGCCCAGAGTAAAGTTGGTGTGCTAGCCTGGATTGGTTTTGTGGCTCTCGCGGTCCATGCTCTTCTCCTATGGCTCTTTATTTTTGTATTTAATTGGGGTTTAACCGGGGCAGCTATATCCTTTAATCTCGTAGGTTGGGTCAACGCAATAGCTCAATTTGTTTACGTAGTTGTTTGGTGCAAGGATGGGTGGAAGGGATGGTCTCGGTCAGCATTCAATGACATCTGGGCTTTTGTTAGATTGTCAGTTGAGTCGGCTGTTATGCTATGCCTTGAAACCTGGTACATGATGAGTATTATTATTCTCACGGGCCATCTCAAAGATGCAGTCATTGCAGTTGGATCCCTCTCTATTTGGTGAGTTTCCTGTCTTGCTTCTTTTCCTATTCAATTAGCAATTTAGCACATGCTTAATCTTGGTAAAATGAAGCTAGACATTCTCAAGATACTGAATTTTTATCTAGAGATTCTTGATCTAGGGTACTGCTTTTTTATCTTAAACTGTGAGTTTAATTGACTTGAATAACTCAGTTGGGCAGTGCAGAGTTCTTTGTTACTTGTAAGTGTCAATGAGATGAAACGTTGTGAGCTCCATTATTAGATTCATGTCAATATTTTCTGTCTTCCAGCATTAATGTTGATGGATGGGAAGCAATGTTTTTCATAGGAGTAAATGCTGCTATAAGGTAATGAAGTTCTAAAGCTTGCAGAAATGTGCACTTCATTTGTTTGTAACTCTGTGCTAACATCCTGTCACTTTTCCAGTGTTCGTGTCTCAAATGAGCTTGGTCTAGGACGTGCCAGGGCGACCAAGTACAGTGTCTATATCACAGTGTTTCAATCACTCATCATTGGGATAGTCTGCATGCTTGTAGTATTGGCAGTAAGAAATCATCTCGCCATTCTTTTCACAAACAGCAAGGTTCTGCAACGTGCCGTAGCTGACCTTGCTTGGCTTCTAGGAATAACAATGCTTCTCAACTCCGTTCAGCCTGTGATATCAGGTTTTGCTTTAATTGAATTGTACTGTTCCTATATTAGTATGTTGCAATCCTTTATAGTCCCCTCAATGATTTTATTGAGCCATCTTTTGTTTGCAGGTGTTGCTATTGGAGGTGGATGGCAAGGTCTGGTTGCTTATATCAATTTGGGTTCTTACTATGTTTTTGGTATTCCTCTAGGCTACGTACTTGGCTATGTGGCTAACTTCGGAGTTATGGTAATAAATCCTTTTCCTGAAAGTTATACGTACATCGAAATTTAAATCTCAATTTGCATTTCTTTGCATCTTTTTGTATCTCTTACCCTCAACCAAATTTCTTTTAGGGACTATGGGGAGGAATGATAGCTGGACTTGCTTTGCAAACACTGCTACTCTCAGTAGTATTGTATAGAATTGATTGGAATAAAGAGGTATGTGAAACTAATGGTCATTTTTATCCAATTAAACTCCATAACACACTTCATGTTCGACATTTTAGTTTGATTCTTGGTTAGAATCATCTGTAGAAGTTACTGTATATAGACAGCAGTAAATTTTGTTTTTAACCTGAAATTTTTTATCAAGATCACTGTGATAAGGCCAGTAGTCCTACATTTTCTTTCGAAACGTAAAACTGAAGTAAGACTAGGTTAAACACTTCATAAGTCATGTATGTTTGTTGAACCATTGGATTCAGTATGAATTAGTCTTTTGTAGTAATAATAAGAAAATGGAAATGCAGGTTGAGCAGACGACAGAGCGCATGCGGAAATGGGGAGGTCAACACATTGAAACGGAGAAAACTGCTGCTCCTCAATCTCCAAAGGGCTTAAGAGCTAAGATTTACGCGTGATACAACTGTTAGAAAAAGTATCTTCTTGTTACTTTTTGCTTATTAGTGTATGATTTATGACGGAGCCTACACTTTAAATATGAGTCATTGGCAATTTTGTTCCTTCTATTTTCTGTTCTTACTAATTTACGTATGGATTACTTCCTCCCTCCCATTTTAGTTGTCGCTTTATCTTTAAAAAAATTATCTCCAAATATAATTATCACTTGAGGAATTCAAAAATAAATTTATTAAATGCTAACTACACTAGACATTAGGGAAGAGTAGGTAGAATAGTACTTTGAGAACTTTCTCAAAAAGCCTTTTTATGTTTCAGATAATATGACTTTTATCCTTTCTTTTCCTGGATGACAATTCATTTAGTTCAAAGGATATGAATATTCCCTCTTAACAATTGGTTCTCCTAACCTAGAGGAGTAATTAATTACCCTTATTTCGTATGACTATTGATGGTTAATTCATTTAAAGAGACATTTTAGCACTACATTGAGCTAACTTATTTCATACTTGCGCAAAAAACATAAGGAAAGTTAATTGGAAGAGTTCTCATGGACAATGACAAAAGATACACAATAGAGCCAGACAATCCCTTGGACTGTTACAGCCATTGCCAATTCTGATAAAGTTTGGCTAGATTTTCAGCTAATTTCATTGGATATTGTCTTACAGTTGCAGGAAAAGAAGTCATTTTTGTAGTTAACAGGTTGAGTAAAGTTATTCATTTGCCATTGCAACAGCCCTATAATGCTTAATTAAGATGTTGCCCAACTATTTACTTGCAAATAGCACGGCTAGCCAGTTTTTGAACTGATAATTAAAAAATAGTCAGCGTTTACAATGTCATTAAAAAATAGCCATTATTTTTCTAATACACGGAAAGTTCCAGCATAATATGCTTATAGAGCTCCTACATATAAAGTTCCAGCATAGTATGCTGGATTATGGAGCTCCCGCGTATAAACTTCCAGCATATTATGTTGAAACTCTGGATTTTTCTGAATTTTTAAGGATATTTTTGTTCAGATTTTATCTTTACATGAAAAAATAACTATATTTCCATTACTTTTGATATTGTGGTTATTTTCAATTACCTGTTATAAATCTAACTATTTCTGATTCCCCCCCACACTATTTACCGGAAATATCTCCGAGCTTCATGCATAATCTAATTCATAAACAGGGATACATGAATAAAAGATCGGAAAACAATACATAATAAATTTTTGAATGAATATTGTATTCTATTCAAATGGTCACAGGTTAGGCCATCTCCAACCTTTGCCCTCATTTTTTCCTCCAAAATGGAGTAAAGTTACTCCCATCATTACTCAATTTTTTACTCAAAAGGGTATTTCATTTTATATTCTTCTCTCTCTTCAATATTATTATCTTTTAATTTAATGTATTTTGAATTTTATTATATTTTCAATTTTAATGTATTCTCATTTAAGGGTAAGTTCTATAGAGTGGTGGTTCAACTGACTATGATGTGTGTGGCTGAATGTTGACTAGTCAAGAACTCCCACGTGCAGAAGATGAAAGTAGCAGTATATGAGGATGTCGAGATGGATGTGAGGGCGTACCAGGAGAGACAAGATTAAGAATGAAGCTATCCGGGATAATGGGAGTAGCCTCCATGGAGGACAAGATGTGGGAGTCGAAACTGAGATGGTTCGGACGTGTTAAGAGGAGAAGCATTGATGCTCCTGTTAGGAGATGTGAGAGGTTGTCCATGACGAGTTTGAGAAGAGGTCGAGCTAGGCCTAAGAAGTGCTTGGGAGAGGTGATTAGACAGGACGTGGCGCTGCTTCAGCTCACTGAGGACATGACCCTTGATAGGAGGGTGTGGAGGTTGAGAATTATGGTAGAAGGTTAGTGGGTAGTTTTTTAGTTGCTCACCGATAGTCTTAGTAGCACGCATGTCCCTTCATATTCTTAGATTTTTATTGCTTTATGTGGTTTTGTTCGCCTCAGGTATTGTACTCCCTATTGTTATTTTTTGGTACTACTTATCCTTTATCTCCATCTTTTTGTCCTCTCCTCCTGCTCTCGTCCTTTCTTGCTTCTCTTCTTCTTCTTCTCACCTTTTACGAGCCGAGGGTCTATTGAAAACAACTTCTCTACCTGCATTAGGTAGTAGTAAGGTCTGCGTAGAGACTACTCTCCCCAGACCCCACATGTTGGGAACATATTGGATTTTTTGTTATTGTAATGTATTTTCATTTAATGCAGGGCAGATTTAGGGAGCAGAAAGGTGTTCACCAAAAACCCCTTCGCCGAAAAATTACACAGTATATGTAATTCAAAATCTAATTTTTACCTTTATATATTATGTTTTTAATCCCCTTGACATAGCCCAAAAGCATAACTTAGTGGTTAAGGAGGTTCAAGACTTTTTTAAGATCATTGGTTCTATTTCCACTAGCTACAACCATTTTAACTTTTTCCTTTTTTAAAACTCCCTTGGCGGTAATCCTGCCTCCGCCCCTAATTTAATGTATTTTGAATTTTTACTTTTTAATTTTAGTAATATCTAATATTATTCATACCTTTCAATTTTAGCAACATCTAAAATATTATTTTTGCACCATTCATTTTTTGAGATGATTATATATTTTTTGTACAATTATAACTTATAATAAATTAACTTACAATTTTACATAAAAATAATAAATGCACGAAAATTAATTTATCAAAATTATACTCAGAAATTCAAGATGTAAAATTAATATTATAAAGATATTACATAAATATAATTATGTATATATAAAGAGATAAATTAAAAGAGTTAAATTATAAAAATAATAATAAAGTAATAGAAAATAGTAATGAAGGAGATGAATGGTGTCACTCCAAGTTTGGAGTGACACTATTCATCTCCCATTTTGCAGCCAAAATGGAGGACCATTGGAGCCAAATTTCTCCAAAAACTGACTGCATTATGGAGAAATGCAACAACATTGGAGATGATCTTATGTTTGCTCATTCCTGAAGCATGAAACATACTGGCCAGCTGGCTAAAACTAATTGCATTTGTTAGCCGAAAAGTATATATATATATATATATATATATATATATATATATATATATATATATATATATATATATATATATATATATTGTCGGTTATTAAATTTGAAAATGGCTAAAAATATACATTTCTTAATAAAATCTATACATTTTCTAATCCGATTTTTAAAGTTGTCAATATGGGCCGGGCTGGGCTTTAGCAATTGATAGGATGGGATGGGCTAGCCCACCATTTTGAAGGGCCTCCACCCCAGCCCTATGTGGGTCGCGGGCCCCCACGGGCCGGCCCATCATTTTTAAAAATATAAATTTTTTTTAAAGTTTTGACCTTAAAAAAGATATTTATTTAAAAGTTAAAAAATAAAAAAATCGTAAAATTTAATAACTTTTTATATTGTTCCAATATATCACAATAAACACTAAAAAAAGTAAAAGGCAAGACTATATTTCATTCACTAAAAGTCAAAACTCAAACAAATTATTCAAGAGAACGTCTGTGATACTTATGAGATATCAAACACATCATCTTCATCAAACATATTTGAAACCGCTTGTGACAAGGTTGTCTTAACATCTTCACTTTCATCTATACATCTACAATTCGTATGCAATATTAATTAGTTAAATATTAAGAATAATTAAATTTTAAAAACTAATAATTAATATTTAAATTGACATAAAAAATATTATCAATTTGAGTTTGGAAAAGCTGTGCAGCCAATTTCGAGTAGTAACAAAAGTTTGGATATTTTCGCAATAAATGCAACTTCTGTACTTTGTAAGAATACACCACCAAAGCTAGATGTTGATTCCGATGCGACAATGGTGATAGAAATACTAGATACCATCACTGAAAGATCGAGATATTTTCTAGAATGGTCTTTCAAATACATGACAACATCCATCTCTTCAAACTTCTCAAGATCAAATTTTGTTTCCTCTTAGTAAAGATCCTGTTATGACTTTCCATCTCTAGACGCAGTATACCTTTTATTTATTTTTATATTTTAAATAAATATTTTTTAGACCCACGGGCCGGCCCAGCCCAAGCAAGCCTCACGGGCCACGGGCCATGGGCTTACTCCTGTTGGGATTAAAAGCCTCATTTTTAAACGCGCTTCAAAAATTCTAGCCCAACCTTGCTAAATCATGGGTTGGGCCAACGGGCCAAGCCCATATTGACGAATCTCCTTATTTTATGCTACCCGACCAATGTGTACCCACGTGGGTTCGTTCATAACCTCATTGTGAGGGGGCCATCCAAGCGCAAATATCCTAATCTGACTAAGGCCTCGTTTGTTTGCACTTAATGGAGGTCTGAATCTTAATTATTCAGATCTCAGATGATAAATGCGTTTGTTTTTAAAGTCTGAATCTTAATAATTCAGATCTTAATCATTAAGTGTGTTTGTTTTTTTTACTTCACAACCACTTAATGGGTCTGAATAAGTCAGTATGATTAAGATCTATAACAGAGACTTAATTTCATCAAGATGCTATCACATATTCATTATTATCACAGCCTACCATTATCAACTGCCATCATGCCACCACCACCACCATACTCAACCACCCCTACCACCACCACCACTACGCCACCATCATCCTCAATCATAGCCGCCACCATTATCAACCATCACCACCCACTATCCCCACCACTCCGACCAACATTATTCTCACCCACAATCAACACGCATCCACCTCAACTGACCACCCCATCACCATCAATAACCACAACTGCCATTGCACAATATTATAACCTACCATCACCCATCCACCACCTTCCTCGGTCATAACTACTACCACCACCCACCATTATTAACTATCACCACCCACTACCACCATCCTCGATCATAATTTCCACAACTACCAATCACTGCTAGTTACTAGTATGAACTACCATCATCAACCAAAACTACCACAAACCACCGCCTCTAGTCAGCATTCACCCGTTAGCCATCACCACCAACAACTGTTATATTTTAAAAAACTATATATTTTATTGATAGAAAATTAGATTAGTTAGTATTGCTTTTGAATTTTAGGTTTATTAATTTTCAAATAAAGATAAATTTTATACATTCAGATGTTAAAAATCAAACAGTCTTAATTATTTCTATTCAGATATTAATACACATCTTAATATATTCAGATGTGATTCAGATTCAGATGTTTTAATCTTAATATACATCTTGATATTCAGATTCAAACGTCTTAATCTTAAAAAAAACAAATGAGGCCTAAATCTTTGTCTCCGCATAAGATTTAATACTTTCATAAGTCTTAGATGTGAGTTGGAACTTGGAACTGAAGATAGAGAGTTTCTACCTAGGAATAGCAATTGAGCGGGGCGGGTTGGAGCTTAACCCGCAAAATTTCAACTCGTCCCGCTTCATCTCGCCATTCTCTTTTTTATTTTATTTTTTATTTTTGAAGAAAACACACAAGTTTAATATTTCACTCTTTCAATTTCTTAAATCCCTTATATGGATCTAAATATTATAATTCTATTTTCAACTATTATAATATAAAATAAATAGATTGAAACGTATACAAACTAAAAAATAAAATAAATTGATAAACATAAAAATCAGAAAATAAATGAATTGAAAAGCATAATGTATGGGTCAGAATCCGACCCCGCGATAATTAACGAAGTTAACCCCGTCTTAACCTATTCGTGATTAATAAGTGGTACGATCACTCAGAATTAATGGTATTTAACCCTTATCTGATTCAATCAACAAGGCCACGACCCATCCGCCATCATGAAGGCAAAACCCCAACGTGGTCACGACCACTTATTGCCATCTCACGAAACTCACAGCTATAAATACCAAGAGAGGAAACCCTAGAAGAGGGGCTTCTTCTTCACCAATATTCAAGAGAGAGAGAAAAGACACAACGATACCCAAATTATGGAAAAGTGGAACACCATTGTAAGGCTCTGAACCTCTTCATGGAGAGGCAGATCAAATCAATACTATCAATAAAGGCTTTTAATGTTTCTCCTCCTAACTTTGAGTACTTATTTTCGCATCTCTCATTTGGTCCAATAGATTATTACGGTTTGCTATGATTTTCTCGTGATTTATTTATATTGTTTTACACTCGTAAGGTATATGATAACTTTTGAGCAAACAATTTGGCGCCGTCTGTGGGGATTTCCTAGCAAAATCGCGTAGTTCTTCCCTGGACCAAAAGTAAAGAAACGTTGGAAAAGGAAAAAAATAACCCAGCTCAAACAAGCCAAAGCGGCGTATCTGACAAGGGGAACTCGAAGATCTTAAATCAAGATTCAAGTCCTCTCTCTCTCTCTCTCTCTCTCTCTCTCTCTCTCTCTCTCTCAGATCTCGGGTAGTGCAAACAAGAAGAAGAAGCCCCTCCTAAGAGAGGATCTCTGTAAGGCATCTCCTGCATCCCTGATACGGGCTCCAGCCGGAAAACCGGCACGGAGATATCTCGAGCCGAGAGTCGCCTCAAGACAGCCTACATACCCTGATTGGGAAGACAACATATAAGTTGCTCAAGGCCTCGAATCAAAACCGAGCTCCAGCACTCAATACCCGCAACGTGGGACTCAGGCTATGCGCCTTCGCCATTAAATCAAGGTTATGCGCCTTCGCCAGTATGTTCAACTATGGTTGAACCAAGACTCAGGCTATGCGCTTTCGACATTAAAATCGACAAAGTTCAACAACAGTTGAACTGGGACTCACTCTATGCGCCTTCGCCATCAAATCAAGGCTAGGCCTTTGTTGAGGCCCAACATGATGTATATAAGAATTTGTGGGAGGCCGGTATCTTGACCGAAGCTGCTTTCGAGGGAGCGCGTCAAAAGGCTCGTGAGGCCCGTACCGACTGTGGTTTTGATGCGGCAACGCCGGAGGCTGACGATGGTGCAGATGGTGGCGCGGATGGCGCCGAGTAAAAAGATGTTATGCATTTTTTCTTGTCTTGTTCGCCGTTTGGTGTTTCTTTGTTTTTCTCCTTCTTTTTCCTTGTACAGACCGGCCTTGGACGAGTGTAAGTGGGGATGACCCACAATTAACTTTGTAGATAAATGAAATCTCCTTTCCATTATTTTCCCTGTTATTTGTTTTGTACCTCCCCTTTTTCCCCCTTAGATTTTTCTTTGCATGCGTTCGAAGGGGTGATTTGCCTTTGAGTTTGACTCTGGTAGGCATGTTAGTTTTTTATTATTGACAACTTCTCTTCTTCGACTCGGGGTGGGTGAGTCGAGGCCGTTGCCTGGCGATAGCGGCACTTAGACTTAGTCCCAGTTCGGGCGCGGTCGAACTATCGGTCGTGATGATTAAAAAAAATGCAGCCTTGTAGTTTGACCGGGGCCGGACTTTACGTGTCCCTAATCTTAGTTCGAGTTGGGAGTACTTACTTGAATGGTGAGGGTGCCTAACCTGCACCTCGATTCGATGGAGGTTGGGTTTTGCTGAGTTCAATGATGAAGGCGCTTGGTCCGAGTCCTGGTTCAACTGTGGTTGAACTTGTTAGATTTGAGGACGAAGGCATCTAGACTTATGGTTCGAGCGAGGTCGAACTCATTGGATTTGATGGCGAAGGCGCGTAGCCTGAGTCTTGGTTCAACCGTAGTTGAACTTACTGGCGAAGTCGTATAGCCTTGATTTAATGGCGAAGGCGCGTAGCTCAAGTCCCTATTGAACTGTTGTTGAACTTTGTCAATTTTGATGGCGAAGGCGCATAGCCTGAGTCTTGGTTCAACCGTAGTTGAACTTACTGGCGAAGGCGCATAGCCTGAGTCCCAGTTTAACTGTTGTTGAACTTTGTCAATTTTGATGGCGAAGGCACATAGCCTGAGTCTTGGTTCAACCGTAGTTGAACTTACTGGTGAAGGCGCATAGCCTTGATTTAATGGTGAAGGAGCATAGCCTGAGTCTTGGTTCAACCGTAGTTGAACTTACCGGCGAAGGCGCATAGCATGAGTCCCAGTTCAACTGTTGTTGAACTTTGTCAATTTTGATGGCGAAGGCGCATAGCCTGAGTCTTGGTTCAACCGTAGTTGAACTTACTGGCGAAGGCGCATAGCCTTGATTTGATAGCGAAGGCGCATAGCTTGAGTCCTAGTTCAACTGTTGTTGAACTTTGTCGATTTTCATGTCGAAGGCGCATAGCCTGAGTCTTGCTTCAACCGTAGTTGAACTTACTGGCGAAGGCGCATAGCCTTGATTTAATGGCGAAGGCGCATAGCCTGAGTCCCAGTTCAACTGTTGTTGAACTTTGTCAATTTTGATGGCGAAGGCGCATAGCCTGAGTCTTGGTTCAACCGTAGTTGAACTTACTGGCGAAGGCGCATAACCTTGATTTGATGGCGAAGGCGCATAGCCTGAGTCCCAGTTCAACTGTTGTTGAACTTTGTCGATTTTGATGTCGAAGGCGCATAGCCTAAGTCTTGGTACAACCGTAGTTGAACTTACTGGCGAAGGCGCATAGCGTTGATTTAATGGCGAAGGCGCATAGCCTGAGTCTTGGTTCAGCCGTAGTTGAACTTACTGGCGAAGGCGCATAGCCTGAGTCTTGGTTCAAGCGTAGTTGAACTTACTGGCGAAGGCGCATAGCCTTGATTTGATGGCGAAGGCGCATAGCCTGAGTCCCAGTTCAACTGTTGTTGAACTTTGTCAATTTTGATGTCGAAGGCGCATAGCCTGAGTCTTGGTTCAACCGTAGTTGAGCTTACTGGCGAAGGCGCATAGCCTTGATTTAATGGCGAAGGTGCATCGCCTGAGTCACAGTTCAACTGTTGTTGAACTTTATCAATTTTGATGGCGAAGACGCATAGCCTGAGTCTTAGTTCAACCATAGTTGAACTTATTGGCGAAGGCGCACTTGAGTTCGCAAGCCTGGCTGGAAGAAGCGGCCTGGTCCCGTAGGCGCTGGTTCTCTTCTTCTAAGGCCGTGATCCGATCCGCCATGACTTGGGCGTCCTGCTCAACAACACTGATCCGGTCCTCGAGACCCGTTTCTTAAAGGCTGCAGTAGCCCTCTTCGACTCCCGCTAGGACTCGTGCACGCGAATAGTTTCCTTCAACGCCTCAGCCCCCGAAGAGGCATCCCTCACCTTAAGCTTTAAGACTGTGACTTCACCCTCCAATGCAGTCACTTTCCCACTCTATGCCGCATCGGTATCCGCCGCCTTAGCCTGGCCCCAACGCTCACACTAAGCTGCATCCCTCTTTCCCGCCTCGAGCTCCTTATCCTTCCGACGGAGCTGCTCCTCGAGAGCACTCGTTCTGCCAAGTATTTGCTTCATCTGAAGCTCCCGCCTCTCCAGTTCCTCGACCAAGGCCCGGCTACGTGAATCATTCCTCAAGCGTGTGCGCATCTCTCGGCACCGATCTCGGTAGCGGCGGTACTTCTCCAGCGCCCGCAAAAATATCCCCGAGTGGACATTGGCCCGACGGATGCTCTCCACCTCCAACAAATAAGACTGCAAAGCAAAGACAACGATTAAGATAAAGAACAAACTAAGGCAAAGAATAAGCGAACCGACGTCATATTACATACCCTCAATCCCATCACGGCACTTCATTCATTAGTCCGATATCCGTGACATCCCTCAACGATGCATTCTCGGCCTCCGAGCATAGCAACTCAAACTGCGGCACCAAGCTTTCCCCTTAGAGCAATAAGTTCAATTCCATGGGAACCTCGATGAAGCGAGATCGCCCATCCGCGCGCACCGCTGAATTGGTGAAGCCTCCCTGGAACATACGGACGTCGTCGGGGTCCAAGTTGGATTCAGACTCTTACTCATCTCCTACAGCATCCCTCCTTCCTTCCGCCACTAGCGAGGTAGAACCACCCGCCGTAGCCACCGAAGGAGCGCTTGGCTCACCAACATTAGCAGCTGCCGAGGAACTGCCTCCCGTCTCAGCGACTGGAACCACTAATTGAGTCACTGAAGCGACGGTATCATCATGGACTAAACTAACCGAGGCAACCCCCATTGTTTGTCCGCCCTCAAGGGCAAGCGCCGCAACCGTATTCCTCTCCGCATCCGCCAGGGGGAATCCAAATCAATTACCACAGGAGGAGCCGGCGTGAACACGACCCTACGCCTTATCAATGGCCTATCATCCTCCCCACTCGATGACGATTCCACATTAGGGCGCACAACCCCTGATGGCCCTTCGTCCCGAAGTGCAGCCCGTGCTGGAGAAGAAGCCGCTGAAGATTTAACTAACGCCGCCCTCAGTACTGGGCACGACACCGGTGCTGCAGTGAATCGAGCAATTCCACCCGGCCTACGGAAGGCCAACTGAGGGGCCCTTACGCAGTGTGCCCTCCCTGATCACAGAAAAACGAAGTTGACGAATAGAGTCGAAACAAAGCGGAACAGAAGAAGAAATCAACTTTTCACCTGTCATAGACCTACGACCATGCCTCTCCCAGAAAAATGCCCATGTGCGTATCCCCACCGTATGGGGGAGCACGATCTAAACCCACTTACGCACCCCAGCTAATGGAGCCAGCGGCAACTTTTCGGCTACAAAATTGACACGAGTTAGCGCTTACAAGCACAAAACGTAAGGAGGGGTAGAAAAGAGAATTCGACGATTGAAGAACTTACGTGCATGATTACAAGCCTTTGGGAACCCAGTAGGGCACGTCACTAAATGTTCAGTCCTAATGTAAAAGAAGTGCTCAAAAGGGCGAGAGTCGACCTTGTCATCCAATTTCGCAGTCAGGCCCCTCGACCCACGAGGGCACGCTTGAATCATGGTACCGCGAACTCTCTGGGGAGCGTAGAGACTAAGCAAATATTGCAGCGTGACCACCCTACCGGCCAGTTCTGCATATTTGATAAACATTGCTAGCAATTTGTAAATACAAGGAGGAAGATGACCCGGGCATACCCCGTAATAACGACAAAAATCAACCACCAACGTTGGGAGCGGGAGCTTAAACCCCAACTTGAAGGGATAGGCATAAAAGACGCAATATCCCCTACGGTCGGTGTGGACCCTCTCCTCACTTCTGGCAAGAACGACGACAGCATAACTAGGGATGAACCCCTATTCCCGTAGTTGGGCCATCCCAATTTCCCCCATTAACGGGGCTTCATTCACCCGATCATCTCCACCATTTATAGTGAAGTCAATCACCAGGCCTCCGGGCAGAGATACTATCTCGTCAACCAATGGAACTTCATCGGTCTCCACCGGTTCTGCACCTCCCATTGCCGGAGATGGCCCTTCAACCACCGAAAAGTTAACCGGAAGATCCGTCGGAAGAACGTTTTGGGAAGAACTGCCCGGCAATATTGATTCACTAACGATAAAGAAATAAAGTTTGATGGACAAGACGGAGGTTATAACGATCGAAGAACAAAGATGAAGGCGAATTAGCAGGAAGAAAAGCTTCTTCAAAATCTCTCTCAGATAAACAATGAAAATATGAGAAGTAAATGCCTCGGCCCTTATTTATAATCAACGCAAGTGGTTTTCACGAACCCCAATAGCCATCATTTACTACATGACCAACCGCAAACCGGTTCAGTTCTACAAAAACGTGTGTCATTGTGACAGGCTCCATGAAGCGGCTTTTTCAGTCACCGACCGGCATCTCACCTTCGAAATGGTTGTAACAACCTATGAACGCTGAGGAGATGTTCCGTGCGCCTTCAGAATTTTGGGCGTCGCCAAACACGTAACAAGCGTGCCCTTACTCCCCTCGGCCGCACAACATATGACCCGTCCGACGTGGTCGACGGTTGTGCCCCCAAACAAACGTAAGGATCAGAGCACAACAAAGCCCGACCTCACTCGAATTAAGTTAAAGGGTCAAGGTCTTCGCCAAGGATGAAAGTTCAACCTTAACCGAACGACGACTTGATAACACAATAACAAAACACTAACACTCCACAAGGCTAAGGGCCATCGCCAAAGAGAATTTGGCCTTGACCGAAGCGACAGTCGACCTCCCTATCCGAGTTTCTCAAACTACAGTCGATGAAGTCCACTCATCGAGCTCGGCCAAGGCCCGATCTCAATAAGCGGAGGGACTAGCTGTATGGGTCAGAATCTGACCCCGCGATAATTAACGAAGTTAACCCCGTCTTAAGCTAATTCATGATTAGTAAGTGGTATGACCATTCAGAATTAACGGTATTTAATCCTTATCTGATTCAATCAACAAGGTCACGGCCCATCCGCCATCATGAAGGCAAAACCCCAACGTGATCACGGCCACTTATTGCCAGCTCACGAAGCTCATAGCTATAAATACCAAGAGAGGAAACCCTAGAAGAGGGGCTTCTTCTTCACCACTATTCAAGAGAGAGAGAAAAGACACAACGATACCCAAATTATGGAAAAGTGGAACACCATTGTAAAGCTCTGAACCTCTTCATGGAGAGGCAGATCAAATCAATACTATCAATAAAGGCTTTTAATGTTTCTCCTCCTAACTCTAAGTGCTTATTTTCGCATCTATCATTTGGTCCAATGAATTATTAATGTTTGCTATGATTTTTCCATGATTTATTTATATTCTTTTACACTCGTAAGGTATATGATAACTTTTGAGTAAACACATAACATTGGCGTATCGTATACCTAAATTTACGTATTAACTTGATAAATTTACATAATAACAAATATGGATCATAATTTTTTTATAACTAGTTTATAAATATAATATATAAACTTGTATATGTTTGCTGATACTTTAAATGAAATATGAAATATGGTATAACGGTAGTGAACGAAATCCTTGGAACGAACAGGCAAGGCAAATGTTTTGTATATCAACGGTAAATAAGTTTTTGCCACACTATAAAAGGTAAAAGTTCCACGGGGCGCCCTATTTGGGTGCCCCTTTTTAATCTGTAGCCACTTTGTCTTTCTGTTTGCACCCGTACCCACTTTTTAAAAAACTTCAGCTTCCATTTCTCCTCCCCTTCTCCTCCTTCATTTTCTTTTTTCTTCTTTCTGATTCCATCGAATCCATATTCCAATTCTACCAGGACAATGAATTTCTAGGTATTTCCCCCATTTGGATCTTTCTAGATCACTTGTTGGAGTGTTTCGCTTTCTGAAGCTATGAATCGGAGAAGAGCAATAAAAAAAATTAACATTAACAGCTAAAAATTAAACTCATCAAAGTCTCTGTTGCGTACTAGACTAGATATTGCAGGGCATACGTAAAGGTGAGGGAAAAAGAAAAACCAAAAAAACGAAGGCAAATCCCTATGTGCAAAAAAACTTCAGCTCTAGAGATGAAGTTTTTATTTTATAACTTGAATACTTGAAAACTTTAGCTCTAGAGCTGAAGTTTTCGGGTTACTAAACAAAAACTTCAGCTCTAAAGCTGAAGTTTTTATTTTATAACTGGCGAACTTCAGCTCTAGAGCTGAAGTTTCCCGGTTACTAAACAAAGACTTATAAAATAAAACTTCAGGTCTAGAGGTGAAGTTTTTATTTTATAACGAGTTACAAAACAAAAACTTCAGCTCTAGAGTTGAACTTCAGGCCCGGCTACTAAAATGCTGAAGTTTTGTGTAATTGCCTTTGCTACTTCAGTCCCGTGTGCTGAAGTTATGTGAAAAAGCGGGTACGCTTGTAATTTTTTTTGCAAAGCGGGCACATATTAAAATGTAGCACAAAAAGCGGGTATAGATGCAAATGCCCCCTATAAAAGTAGTGAACGAGGACCAACCACAAAATATTTTTTACTTGCCTTATTAGTGTTATAGCCCGTTTGGCCAAGCTACAAAAAGTACTTTTGGTGAGAAGCAGTTTGTGTTTGACTAATTATTTTGAAAAACACTTCTGAGCAACAATTAGTGTTTGGCCAAGCTTTAAAAACTGCTTCTAAGTGTATTTTCCTCAAAAGTGCTTCTCAAAAAAGTATTTTTAGAGAGAAGCTACTTTTTTCTGCTTCTCCAAAACTGCTTCTGCTTCTCCTCAAAAATACTTTTTTCCCTCCAAAAGTTAGACCAAACACCTCAATTTTTGGCCAAAAATGCTTTTGGAAAAAAGAAGAAGCACTTTTGGCCAAAAATAAGCTTGACCAAACATGCTATTAGTTAGAATAAACCCGCAACAAAACTTGCAACGGCCCCGCCCCCCGCGTTAGTTTTGACAAACCGGTTTCAAACCCGCCCCGCACTCGCATAAGATCAAATCCACCTCGCCCCGCATAAGATCAAACCCGCGCCGCGGCCACACCGCACCCTTGCCATCCCTATTTCTACCATATTTTGTTAAAAGTTTTACTACTATTAAGTTAGTTCAAATAATAATTCTCTTTATAATGAGGGCTAATTTGGGAAAACAGAAGTTTGTATTAGGGCATTAAACGATTGGATATCCCAATATATACCAAATAAGCTTTCTAGGGAGCGGAAACCAAGAAAAGTTAAACACCTCATATCCATATTCCTCCGTGACCAAATACACGCACTTAGTTCCGGCCGCCATTATTTTTTTGAAACTTGTTTGTCCTTGCCTTTTGTAAATACCTTTAACTATCATTGTTTGTATCCACTTGGGCTTTACTTTAACGTTGGTTTGCTTCTATTACAAAAGATGAGATATTATAAGAGTACAAGTCAGAGCAAAACGCGGAGAATTGTGATTTATCTACGTATTAGGCCTAGGAGTAAATGGAAACACAAACACCATTGCTCCACGACTTCTCCGGCGACCACCAGCTCATTGGGCTCGACGGTGATTATCGGCCCGTTAAAAGCCTGAAACTATGGTGGGCTATCTTCTGGATCGAGACCGTCAAGCTATGGGAGATTGGCGGCCCAATAGCTTTCAATATCCTTTGCCAGTTTGGGATCTATTCCATTACTGTTGCTTTCTGTGGTCATCTTGGTGCTATTGAACTCTCTGCTGTTTCTGTTGCTCAAAATGTCATTGGTACTTTCTCTTTCGGCTTCATGGTTCGTACTACTTCCTCCCCTCTTTTTGCTTTTATTGCGAGAAGATGACATAAATAGTCTTTTTATGTTTGGTAGGCCTAAAATAATCCTTTGAGTAGTTTCGGTCACGTAAGTTTGTCAATAGTATGCATTTTTGTTTTCGTTAATTATTTAACAAACTCTTGTTGTTAGATTTAATGTACCTACGAAATAAAAAGATATTATTTGGAGGTGCAGTTTTTGCATCTTCTTTTCTGCTATTTTCGGTCTATCTCTGTCTATATTTGGTGTTTCATGCAGTTTTGGTGTTGCAATTGCTGGGATTAGAGTTAGAGGTGTTTCCATTGTGTTTTGGTTAAATTCTTTTTACAGTGCCCGTTAAAGATAATGACTAGAGTTTGTTAAATATTTGACGACGACTACAGGAGGACCAAAGCTGCTTAGACTATTTTAAACCTATTAAGGGAGCTTCTTTGTCTTTTTTATATATACTGTTATTGCACAAATTATTTCTGTAATGTTAGTCTTATTTGGGTATTTGTACAATATTTCTGTAGTTGGGCATGGGAAGTGCTTTGGAGACACTCTGTGGACAGGCATTTGGTGCTGGGCAAATATACATGCTTGGCGTGTACACGCAGCGCTCGATGATTATTCTACTATTTAGTACATTCATTCTGTTGCCCATTTATATTTTTGCGACACCAGTACTGAAGCTTCTAGGCCAAGAACATGATATTGCTATACTTGCTGGGAAATTTGCCATGTTAACAATCCCCGAGTTGTATTCCCTGGCGATCACTGTTCCCACCTCAAAATTTCTGCAAGCCCAGAGTAAAGTTTGTGTTCTGGCTTCTATTGGATTTGTTGCTCTTTTACTCCATGCTGTCCTGCTATGGTTATTCATATATGTATTTCAATGGGGTACAAATGGGGCTGCTTTAGCCTTTAATGTTACAGGTTGGGCCAGCGCAATGGCTCAATTTGTTTACGTAGTTGTTTGGTGCAAGGATGGGTGGACAGGATGGTCCTCGTCGGCATTCAATGAGATTTGGGCCTTTGTTAGACTCTCGGTTTCATCGGCAGTTATGCTATGCCTTGAAATATGGTACATGACGAGTATCATTATCCTCACAGGACATCTCAAGAATGCAGTTACTTCTGTTGGATCTCTCTCTATTTGGTGAGTTTTGTATCTTGGCTTTTTTCTTTTAATAATGGTGGTTTTCACCCAGTTTATGCACACCTCGACTGTTCCAGAGGAATCTCGTTTCTGACTCTGCCTACCAAAACTAAGGTAGATGCAAAGATAACACCTTGCATAGCATCACATGTAGTCAACATTTTTAGTGTAGGATGATTAACCGTATAATGCTTAAGCTCGTTATAATGAAGTTTAACATTCACTTAGGCTAGTGAAGTTTTATCAATAGATGATTAATTTGTCTAGAGTACTGAATTTTAAGCTTAGCTGTTCATTTGATTGAATTCAACAACTAAATTGGCCTGTGTAAAGTCTGTGGCTTTGTGAATAGCTGTTGATGAAATGAAATATTGTTAGCTTTATTTACCAACTTGTGAGTTATGTCTCATTTTTTTATTTTATTTTTCCAGCATGAATGTTGATGGATGGGAAGCAATGTTGTTCATTGGAATCAACGCTGCCATAAGGTAATTAAGTCTTAAAGCTTGTAAAACATGGTCTTTATTTGTTTGTGAATTTGTGCTAATATATTGTTGCTTTCTCAGTGTTCGTGTCTCAAATGAGCTTGGGCTAGGGCGTCCCAGGGCTACCAAATATAGCGTAATTATCACAGTGTTTCAATCACTCCTCATCGGGATAGTCTGCATGATTTTAGTATTGGCAGTAAGAAATCATCTGGCCATTCTTTTTACTAACAGCAAAGATTTGCAACGAGCTGTTGCTGATCTTGCTTGGCTCCTTGGAATAACAATGCTTCTTAACAGTGTTCAGCCAGTAATATCAGGTATTCTTTTCATTCCATTTTACTGTTCTATGTTTAAAAGTGTCTTGCGTCTTTTATAGTCCTTATTGTGATCTTGTTGGGGCTGTTCTGTCATTTGCAGGTGTTGCTATTGGAGGTGGATGGCAAGGTCTAGTGGCTTATATCAATTTGGGATCTTACTATGTCTTTGGTATTCCTCTAGGATACATTCTTGGTTATGTCGCTAATCTCGGAGTTGTGGTAAATAAACTCTTGTTCTGACTGTTAAATATCTTAAGTACATCAAATTTTAATCTCACTTTTTTTTTGAAAGCATCTTTTTGTAGGAAACTATTGGTGATGAATAGAGACGCTACGTTTAGTGTTTTGACAGAATTTTAACTTTATCCCAATTTTGGATTTTATCTTGCAGGGTCTATGGGGAGGAATGATAGCTGGACTTGCTTTGCAGACACTGCTACTCTCATTTGTACTCTACAGAATCGATTGGAATAAAGAGGTAAGTGAACCAATTAGCGATTTTTGTCCAATTAAACTGAAAGAAATCTTGCTTGATAATTTTTACTTCATTCTTGGTTGGAATCAGCTGCCTCTGTACAATGATTAACCTATAGAGGACAGAGGATTTTTGTTTTTACTTTCAAATTTTGTTTGAAGATCATTGCGATAAGGGAGTTGTTCAACTACTGCAGAGTTTTCTATTCCTCCTTTTTTCTTTGAAAATTAAATATAAAGCGATACTAGTTAAATATTTTGTGTGTCGTGCATTCTTGTTTAACCTTTTCTTTCAGTATGAATTAGTCTTGTGTTGTGAGTGGTAACAAGAAAATGGAAATGCAGGTTGAACTATCAGCAGAGCGCATGCGCAAGTGGGGAGGTCAAGTCTTTGATGCTGAAAAACTTCTTATTACCGAGCCTACGAAGGGCTTACCTTAAGAGTAAGATTTTGTGGTGACATCAGAGGATGAAGAGTCTTCAGTTTTTGTTGTTGGAACCAGTTAATGATTTTGGATAGAATCCACATCTAGTGAGTGAATGAAGTGGACTCTAAATCCATGTCAGATGCCAAGGTGGGCGACAACGAGGCCATAACGGGAGGTGCACACGGTTAAAATACCCATAGAAAATACTTGTGAGCACGTGATTTTTGCCCTATGAGAATTATTCCCATAAAATTCAAAACAAAAATAATTTTTCTTTATGTGCAATTTTGTGAATTGTCGTGGTTTTCAGTTATTGTTTGTATTTGTGTGTGTGCATGTTTATTTAATCAATTAATAAGAAAATACAAAAAAAAAACAGGTTGCATTTGCATTTTTAGGAATTAATTGTATAATGTTAAGTCAAGTAGTAAATTACTTATAAAATGAAGAAAAACATAAAAAATAATGTATTTTTGCATTCTTAAGTGTTCAATGTCAAAATTGTGTGATTTGATATTTAATCACTTGTGATAATTATTATTTAAAGTTAATTGGTATTTTGAGTTGATAGTTTAATTTTGGAAAAATAATTAGAAAATAAATGAAAGGGAAAATAATGAAGAGGAAATCAAATAGGGCGAAATCAGGAATTAATTCCCCAAGCCCAAACGAAAAACTCATCTCAAACCGGCCCATCTCAGCCTAAGACCCAAACGACGTCGTTTTTGTAACGGCTAACCCTAGTCGTTGATCTCTGATGATCCAACGGTCCAAATCCTTGCCCATTTCCCAAACCCCGATCCGTCTACATTAGAGGCTGATCCGGTCTCGAGGATAGTTAAACGGCGTCGTTTATATTGAGCAATTGATCCAGGTCGTTGATCTAACGGTTTGGATTCAACCCCCTCCTTGGTATATAAGTTTAAACCACACCCCGCCCCCCAGGCCAAACCCCCCTCTCTCGTCTCTAACAGCTCAGAGACGAGCCCATCTCTCGCCGCCTTCCCCCACCGCCCTCCGCCCACCGGAAATCGCCTCACGGCGGTTCCGGTGGCCCAAACCACCCCAAAATAGCACCAGATAATCACCATCATCTCTTCTATCACATCCCCTAACCTATTTCTCTAGCAAAACAACCAATTTAGAGTAATCTCGAATCTAAGAACCGGAAAAACCTAAAAAGGAAGCACCAGTCGATTTAGAGATATTTAATGGTTCAAACCTACATAAGCCGATAGCTCTTCGATTCATGTGGGTTTGACCCATTTTCACACCCATCGGAGTCCGGCTAATCTCCGGTAAGTTGCCGAAGTTTCTGTCAAACCCTAAAACGATCGTTCCTCACCTCCCTCTCTGTGTTTTCTTGTTGTTTTTCGTTTAGTATAGCATGAATAGGTTATCAACATCATCTGTCTATTTCTTTCTCTTTTCTTTGAATGATTTCACTACTGCCTCATTCCTTCTTCCTTCTATCTGTTTTGATTGTTTGTTTTAAATGAAGAATGTTTAGACGTATTATAATAAGAATTGTTTCTTTAGTTTCTCCCTTTGATAAACTGTGTCACCATCAGGTGTTAGCTAGACAAGATGACATGAGCTTTCTTTCTTTTATGTAACAATTGTGAATTGGGCTTTAGCCTAGAACCTGAATGGGTTGGATTGTTTGAATGATTTAAGCTATATCACTGCACGTCCCTCCCCCTCATTGACTCATGTTGTTGTGATTGGATTTAGGTATTGATAGTTATCTCA
>MU785675.1:37792-99626 GCA_026770625.1 Nicotiana glauca
TTTTTTTTAATACCGTTGGAGTGTTGGTGACATATATTTGATCCCTTACTTTAGTTTTGTTGCATATGTCTATTGACACAATTTTTATGTTATAAACGGTGTTCGTCTTATTTTAGCTTCTTTTTGTCCATATTAGTTAGGCGTGTTTATAGCGATATACTTTCCGTGGTATCCCGCAAATTTTCTTATTGGTGTAATCGATAACCGAATCGATAAGCCCCAAAAATTAATAAATCGAAATCGAAAAAATCGAAACCTTATTGAAACGATAACGATAAGCATGTGTACAAATCGATAATCGATAAGTAATTATCGATAAGAGTCAAAATCGAATCGATAAATCGAATGCACACCCCTACACATATCCATATTCCTCTTTAACGTGATCGGAAAATTTTTATTTTGTTAGTTGTATGAGTCAATTTTTTATCTCACCGTTTTATGGACCCAGTATTCTATGGATTCAAAAGTGTAAGATTGGAATCCATAATTTTATGAGATAAAAAAGAGTCTCATACAACTAGTGTCAGTCATATGGAACACAAAATAAAACTTCTCAACGTGACCAAATACACGCACTTAGTTCCTCGTAAACGTATTTCTGGCCGCCCATTATTTTTTTGAGACTTCTTTGTCCTTGCATTTTGTAAAAACCTTTTCACCTATCGTTGTTCTAGTTTGTAGTAAAAATTGCACGGGGCGCCCTATTTGAGCGCCCCTTTTTAACCTATAGCTGCTTTGTCTTTCTGTTTGCACCCATACCCACTTTTTAAAAAACTTCAGCTTCCCTTTCTCCTCCCCTTCTCCTCTTCTTCTTCTTCTTCTTCTTGCAACTGCTCTGGTTTTGAACGCTTGGCTTCTTGTCGTTGAGCTTTGCAGACATTGAATGTCACCAGCTCGATGATTTCGGATGAATTCCTCTTGTTAATGGCCAAGTTTTCTCTACCTCTATCCAGGCTTTCAATTTGTTGGTGCATAAATTTCACATTATCTGGTATCTCTTTGCTTCTGTGTGTATACCAATCACTAAAACACTTATCTCTGGTTCAAGTAGATTTCTTGAGTGATGAGTCTATGAATGATTTATCCAAATATCTACAGAGTCTAGTTACCATTGATGTGAGTGGTTGTAAGAGATTGACCATTTCGACGTTCTTCACACTTGCAAGAAATTGATATAAACTTCAGCTCTAGAGCTGAAGTTTCCTAGTTACAACATAGAAACTTCAGCTCTAGAGCTGAAGTTTCCGGGTTACTAAACAAAAACTTCGGCTCTAAAGCTGAAGTTTTTATTTTATAACTGACAAACTTCAGCTCTCCCGGTTACTAAACAAAAACTTATAAAATAAAACTTCAGCTCTAGAGCTGAACTTCAGGCCTAGATACTAAAATGCTGAAGTTTTGTATGCCTTTGATACTTCAGCCACGTGTGCTGAAGTTATGTGAAAAAGCAGGTACGCTTGCAATTTTTTTTGCAAAGCGGGCACATGTTAAAATGTGGCACAAAAAGCGAGTATAGATGCAAATGCCCCTAGTTTGTATCCACTTGGGCTTTACTTTAAAGTTGGTTTGCGTCTATTACTAATAGTATGTTTTTTTTTATAACCGTAATTTCCGGGCATCGCTTTGCGAACCCGACTAGCTGTACCCACCGGGTCCCGCTGTTTCAATGCGGGTGCACGGTTAGTTCCACGGGGCCCTGGAGACGCGACCGGTTTGTAATGCCTTCAGTGGCCCTGCGGGGCTCGAACTGGCGACCTGAAGGACTTTGTCCTCAGGCCTTTACCAGTTGAGCTACCCCTCAAGGTTAGTAATAGTATGTTTGGCCAAGCTTTTTTTGATCTCAAAAGTGTTTGGCCAACCTTTTAGATGGAGAGGAGAAACGAAAATAATTTTTGAGAAGCACAAAAAAATAGTTTCTCTCCAAAAAATACTTTTCTGAGAAGCATTTTTTAGAAAAATACATTTAGAAGCATTATTCAAAAGCTTGGTCAAATACTATAATTACTGCTCAAAAATATTTTTCAAATTAATTATCCAAATACAAAATATTTCTTTTAAAAAAAATACTTTTCAGAAAAACAATTCTCAAAATAAGTTAATTTGGAGATTTGGCCAAACGGGCTATAAAGAGATATATTACAAAAGTACAAGTCAGAGCAAAACGCGGAGAATTGTGATTTATCTACGTATTAGGTCTAATAGCCTGTTTGACCAAGCTTCTTGGGAGGTCAGAAGTGCTTTTTTTCCCAAAAGTACTTTTTTTTCCTAACTTGAGGTGTTTGGCCAAGCTTATTTGGGAAAAAAAAGTGCTTTTGGGAAGAAGCAGAAGCAGTTTCAGAGAAGCAGAAAAAAGTAGCTTCTTTTCAAAAGCAGAAGCAGAAGCAGTTTTGACTTTTCTTCTTACCTTGAATACCCCTAACAAAATATAGTATATATCAAAATAATCCTTAAACCTAATACTTAGAATATTAATTTATAAATATTTTTTCTTATTTTCAGAAAAACTTTAAAATATATAGTGACTTTAGAGGTGAATGCTTTTTATATTTGTTGAAGGAATTTTTATACATTTAACTTATATTAAAGGAATTAAGTACTTTTTAATTTTATTTTCATATTTTACTTAAATAAAATGATTTTTTTTAATTATTGCATATAATAGCAAAATTTTGAGATTATTTATTTACTTATAATATTAATTATTAAGTAAATCTATTCACGCCCTTATTCGTAATTTGATACTTAAAAGCACTTTCTAAAAAGCTTGGCCAAACACAAATTATTTCTCAAAAGTGCTTTTCAGACTGATTAGCCAAACACAAACTGCTTTTCTCTCTCCAAAAGTACTTTTTTTCAAAAACACTTTTGAAAAAAACACTTTGTCAATTCTTCAACTTGGCCAATTAGCCTATAAGAGTAAATGGAAACACAAACACCATTGCTCCACGACTTCTCCGGCGACCACCAGCTCATTGGGCTCGACGGTGATTACCTTCCCGTTAAAAGCCTGAAACAATGGTGGGCTATCTTCTGGATCGAGACCCTCAAGCTATGGGAGATTGGTGGCCCAATAGCTTTCAATATCCTTTGCGAGTTTGGGATCTATTCCATTACTGTTGCTTTCTGTGGTCATCTCGGTGCTATTGAACTCCCTGCTGTTTCTGTTGCTCAAAATGTCATTGGTACTTTCTCTTTCGGCTTCATGGTTCGTACTACTTCCTCCCCTCTTTTTGCTGTTATTGCTAGAAGATGACATAATTATTCTTTTATGTTTGAATATACTCTGAGCAGCTTCGGTCACGTAAGTTTGTCAAAAGTATGCACTTTTGGTGTTGCAATTGCTGGGATTAGAGTTAGAGGTGTTTTCATTGTGTTTTGGTTAAATTCTTTTTACATTGCCCGTTAAAGATAATGGCTAGAGTTTGTTAAATATTTGACGACGACTAAAGCTGCAAACTTTTGACAAACTAGTAGCAAATCTGCTTAGACTATTTTAAACCTAATATAAGGGACCTTCTTTGTCATTTTACATATACTGTTATTGCACAATTTATTTATGTAATGTTAGAGTCTTATTTGGGTATTTGTACAATATTTCTGTAGTTGGGCATGGGAAGTGCTTTGGAGACACTGTGTGGACAGGCATTTGGTGCTGGGCAAATACACATGCTTGGCGTTTACACGCAGCGGTCCATGATAATTCTATTGTTTAGTACATTCATCCTGTTGCCAATTTATATTTTTGCGACGCCAGTACTTAAGCTTCTAGGCCAAGAACATGATATTGCTGTACTTGCTGGGAGATTTGCCATGTTAACAATCCCCGAGTTGTATTCCCTGGCGATCACTGTTCCCACCTCAAAATTTCTGCAAGCCCAGAGTAAAGTTTGTGTTGTGGCTTCTATTGGATTTGTGGCTCTTTTACTCCATGCTGTTCTGCTATGGTTATTCATATATGTATTTCACTGGGGTACAAATGGGGCTGCTTTAGCCTTTAATGTTACAGGTTGGGCCAACGCAATGGCTCAATTTGTTTACGTAGTTTTTTGGTGCAAGGATGGGTGGACGGGATGGTCCTTGTCGGCATTCAATGAGATTTGGGCCTTTCTTAGACTCTCGGTTTCCTCGGCAGTTATGCTATGCCTTGAAATGTGGTACATGATGAGTATCATTATCCTCACAGGACATCTCAAGGATGCAGTTACTTCTGTTGGATCCCTCTCTATTTGGTGAGTTTTGTGTCTTTGCTTTTTTCTCTTAATAATGGTGGTTTTCACCCAGTTTATGCGCACCTCGACTATTCCAGAGGAATCTCGTTTCTGACTCTGCCTACCAAAACTAAGGTAGATGCAAAGATAATACCTTGCATAGCATCACATGTAGTTAACATTTTTAGTGTAGGATGATTAAACATATAATGTTTAAGCTCCTTATAATGAAGTTTAACATTCACTTAGGCTAGTGAAGTTTTATCAAGAGATAATTAATTTGTCTAGAGTACTGAATTTTAAGCTTAGCTGTTTATTTGATTGAATTCAACAACTAAATTGGCCTATGTAAAGTCTGTGGCTTTATGAATAGCTGTTGATGAGATGAAATATTGTTAGCTTTATTTACCAACTTGTGAGTTATGTCTCATTTTTTAATTTTATTTTTTCCAGCATGAATGTTGATGGATGGGAAGCAATGTTGTTCATTGGAATCAATGCTGCCATAAGGTAATTAAGTCTTGAAGCTTGTAAAAGATGGTCTTTATTTGTTTGTGAATTTGTGCTAATATATTGTTGCGTTCTCAGTGTTCGTGTCTCAAATGAGCTTGGGCTAGGGCGTCCCAGGGCTACCAAATATAGCGTCATTATCACAGTGTTTCAATCACTCCTCATTGGGATAGTCTGCATGATTTTAGTATTGGCAGTAAGAAATCATCTGGCCATTCTTTTTACTAACAGCAAGGATTTGCAACGAGCTGTTGCTGATCTTGCTTGGCTCCTTGGAATAACAATGCTTCTTAACAGTGTTCAGCCTGTAATATCAGGTATTGCTTTGATTCCATTTTACTGTTTCTATGGTTAAAAATGTCTTCTGTCTTCTTTAGTCCATATTGTGATCTTGTTGGGGCTATTTTGTCATTTGCAGGTGTTGCTATTGGAGGTGGATGGCAAGGTCTAGTGGCTTATATCAATTTGGGATCTTACTATGTATTTGGTATTCCTCTAGGATACATTCTTGGTTATGTCGCTAACTTCGGAGTTGTGGTAAATAAACTCTCGTTCTAAGTTTAATATCCTAAGTACATCAAATTTTAATCTCACTCTTCATTTGTAAGCATCTTTTTATAGGAAACTATTGGTGATGAATAGGAAACGCTTTGTTTAAGTATCTCTAAAGTTTTGACAGAATTTTAACTTTATCCCGATTTTGGATTTTATCTTGCAGGGTCTATGGGGAGGGATGATAGCTGGACTTGCTTTGCAGACACTGCTACTCTCATTTGTACTCTACAGAATCGATTGGAATAGAGAGGTGAGTGAAACAATTGGCGATTTGTCCAATTAAACTCAAAGAAATGTTGTTTGATAATGTTTAATTCATTGTTGGTTGGAATCAGCTGCCTCTGTACAATGATTAACCTATAGAGGGCAGAGGATTTTTGTTTGAAGATCATTGCGATAAGGGAGGTGTTCAACTACTGCAGAGTTTTCTATTCCTCATCTTTTCTTTGAAAATTAAATATAAAGCGATACTAGCTAAATATTATGTGTCATGCATTCTTGTTTAACCTTTCCTTTCAGTATGAATTAGTCTTATGTTGTGAGTTGTAACAAGAAAATGGAAATGCAGGTTGAGCTATCGGCAGAGCGCACGCGCAAGTGGGGAGGTAAAGTCTTTGATGCTGAAAAACTTCTTATTACCAAGCCTACGAAGGGCTTACCTTGAAGAGTCTTCAGTTTTTGTTGTCGGAACCAGTTGATGATTTTGGATAGAATCCACATCTAGTGAGTGAATGAAGTGGAGTCTAAATCCATGTCAGATGCCAAGGTGGACGACAGCGAGGCCATAACGGGAAATTAGGAGGTGCACATGGTTAAAATACCCGTAGAAAAGGCTAACAAATTTTGTATGAGACCCGAGCTAAAATATACTCTTAACATTGTGAACTGGGGATTGCTATGAGCTGTTGGTTTTAATAGGAACGTAGCTGCAATTAGAAGTTTAGGATAGATGTTCGTTATGATCTTTCTCCCTTATCTTTTCTCTGTAACCCTGTAGTTTCAACTTATCAATTAATAACAAAGTCCACTTAATTTAGCCCCAAATTTTCTGGTGTCTCTTTGTTCGTTACATTACATTTCCCTATGACCCACTCCCTCTGTCCAACAACAGCAACATTCCAGTTGAATTCCATTAGTGAGGTCTGGGGAGGGTACACGTACGCAGACCTTACGCCCTTACTCCAATCCTAGGAAGGTAAACGTTGTTTCAGAAACGAAAATGATCCAAACCCCATATTCTATCTTCACTGTAGTTGACAGGAAAAAGTTCTACCTGTAGTATTGGCTAATTAACTTTGAAGGTGACAAAGTTCTACCTTAAATCTCTACACTATTGGCTAATTAACTTTCAAGGTGACATAGTAAGTTAGCCCCAAGAAGAGAAATTAACATGAAAGAGCAGGTTCCCAAATTGCTGAAGTTTTGACATTTGGTTAGGAATTTATATCTATCTATACTATATTTGTTACGACCCCAAACCCGGTCGTGATGGCGCCCAACACGATTGCTAGGCAAGCCCGACCATTGAACACTCTCAACCCAAACACAAAATCTCATTACCAGATGATTAAGTTAATTTAGCAGTTAACAAGATTAATAATCTGATAGTAAATAGAAACCACACGGAAAACCAGAATAACTGTCAAAACAACTCCCAACAGATCTGGGGTCACGAGTTTAGAGCCTCTAATACAACTAAGTAGCAAAATCGAAGCATAAAAGAGTCTAGGATGCGAAATCAAAAGAGATAAGGAGAGGAGTCGGGTCCTGCGGACGCCAGGCAGCTACCTCGACAACTCCTGAGATAATCTGAAGATCAGCAACAACGCTACTAAGCCTCCGGAACACCTGTATCTGCACACATGGTGCATGGAGTAAAGTGAGTACTCCAACTCAGTGAGTAATAGGCATATATAATGACTGAAGATAAGAATTCACTAAATACCAAAATGTAAAGCTATAACCAACAATTCAGCATAATTAACGGTGAAATAGCAACAAAACAATGACAGGTAGATCGGATGAACATCAATGCATGAATGCAATGCAATGCAATGCACATGACAGCTGCGGCGCGCAGCCCGATCCATTTTGGTACCCGCGCTCACTGTGGGGGTTGAGACTCCAGAGGGGCTCCTACAGCCCAAGCACAATATCATCATATCATCGCTGCGGCGTGCAACCCGATCCACACTCAGTCCAGAATATGCATGTGAGCCACACAGACAAAGTCAAGTTAAAATTCTCAGTTCAGACATTAGGAAATATAGTTTAAGTTTTAAAACCTTAGAAGTATGACTGGACATTTCAAAACAGTGTTCAACTCAGGACTGAAATCATTTAACATGCTAAGTATCATGGAAACAGTGATAATAATCCCTAAAGGATTCAAGTAATTGACACAAAGCCCAAATGTATCCATAAAAACCCAAGTAGGATGATTACCAATCAATTTCTAGTCAAGAACACAGCATGAACATCACTCGGGACGGACTAAGTCGCGGTCCCCAATCACAAACGACTCCGCACTCATCATATAGTGCGTGTCTCGCCTCAATATAGCGTCACAATGCGATATACCGGGGTTTCAAACCCTCAGGTCATCATCTACATCTATTATTCACCTCAAGCCGGCCACAAGTCTAGCTCGCTATGCCTTTTCCTCTCGAATCAACCCCCTCGCGTGCCGAATCTGATCAAAACAACAAGGAATACATTACTATAGGTCAAAGAAACATAACCCAATCGAAAAGACTCGAAAAGACTCGAAAAACACCAAAAATTACGAAGTTGGCAAAACCCGAGCCCCGGGCCCACTTCTCGAAAAATTACGAAATTCACATCACCGGATTCCTCGTATCTCCACGAGTCCGTACATGTCAAATTTACCAAAATTGGAGTTCAAATGGCCCTTTCAAATCCCAAATTTTCATTTAAAAAACCCAAGCCCTAGTTCTTCCAATTTTTACCCAAATTTCCTAGAATTAAAGGTTGATTCTTCAATAAAATGACGTTTCTAGGCCACAAGACTTACCTCCAATCAATTTCCGTCAAAATCCTCTTCAATCTCTACCACAAAGCTCTTAAGGCGGTTAACAATGGAGGAAAAGTGAATAGACTTACGGATGAAATAATGCTATAAAACCCTTCTGCCAACAGCGACTTTCGCTTCCGCGGTCCCGTTTTCGCTTATGCGGGACCGCTTCTGCGGCCAAAACTCCGCTTATGCGATTTTCATTAAAGTTTACAATTTCCGCTTTTGCGTCCCAAAATCCGCTTCTGCGGATCACCCAATACCGCTTCTGGGGTTGGCAGTCCGCTTATGCAGACTCGCTTTTGCGGACCATATTTCGCTTTTGCGGAATCTTCTCACCAGGCCACAAACTGCTTCTGCGCTCCTTCACCCGCTTCTGCGGTCCATTTCCGCAGAAGCGGAAATACCAGATGACAGAAAAACTGAACCTGCAACACACTTCAAAACCCTCGTTTAACCACCCAAATTCACCCCGAGGCCCCCGGGACCTCAACCAAAATCACCAACACATCCTAAAACCTCATTCAAACTTGTTCCAACCCTCAAAACGCATCAAACAATGCTAAAACCATTAAATCACATCGGATTCAAGCCTAAGTTTCTTAAAAACTTCCGAATTGCACATTCGATCAAAAACCCGACTAAAACACCTCCGAATGACCTGAAACTTTACATACATATCCAAAATCACCTGACGAAGCTACTGCAACTCTCGGAATTCCATTCCGACCCTCGGATCAAGATCTCACCTATCAACCGGAGCTCGCCAAAATTCTAACTTCGCCAATTCAAGCCTAATTCTACTCCGGACCTCCAAAATCACTTCCAATCACACTCCTAAGTCACAATTCACCTCCCGAAGCTAACCGAATCACCGGAATTCACATCCGAGCCCTCTAACTCATAAGTCAACATCCGGTTGACTTTTCCAAACCAAGTCTCCCTTAAAGAGACTAAGTGTCTCATTTCCTATCAAAACCAATCCAATTCAACTCTAATACAACCAATGTCGATAATGAAACATGAAGAAGCAATAAATGGGGAAAACGGGGCAGTAGCACATGAGACGACGAGCCGGGTCGTCACAATATTAAAAGCACAAAAATCGTTAAGGGAAATGTTGTTCGTCTTTTTTATCCTTTAAAAATAAATTTCACAATGGATAAAATTGTAATTTAAGTTACTCTCCTAAAACTTAGTAAAAATTGCACGGGGCGTCCTATTTGATTACCCCCATTTAACCTATACCCATTTTTTGTTACTTGTACCTACTTTTTAAACAACTTCAGCCCTCCTTCTCCTTCTCCTTCTCCTTCTCCTTCTCCTTCTCCTTCTCCTTCTCCTTCTCCTTCTTCTTTTTTCTTTTTTTTTGGGGGGGGAGGGGGAGGGGGGAGTTAATCCAGAGATCATTGTTATACAAAGTTTTGTTTTCATGCCAACTACTTTGTTTTTTAGACGTTAAGATTTTCAACTGAAATACAAACTAAAACAGATTTTCGACAGCCATGGTTGAACTTACATTTGAGAAGAGTAAAATATTGCAAGGAAAAAGCTTGGATGAACAATCAATCACTCAAAATGATGAACAAAATTCAAACCATGAACGCCTGGAAGGTAGGCAGCCTTCCCGTCTTTCTGTCTCCGTTCATTAATGCGTTGTATAAAATATTACGACAACAATAAATACTTAAATAATATTTGTACGACACAGTAGTTCCGTAGAAGAAGCCAGACTAGCATTTTCATGTGTGAGACAAGAGCAAATCAGAAAAACTTCGGCTCTAGAGCCGAAGTTTGCCAGTTACAAAAACAAAAACTTCAGCTCTAGAGCTGGAGTTCGCCAGTTACAAAACAAAAACTTCAGCTCTAGAGCTGGAGTTTGCCAGTTACAAAACAAAACTTCAGCTCTAGAGCTGAAGTTCGCCAGTTACCAAAACAAAAACTTCAGCTCTAGAGCTGAAGTTCGCCAGTTACAAAACAAAAACTTCAGCTGAAGTTCGCCAGTTACAAAACAAAAACTTCAGCTGAAGTTTGCCAGTTACAAAAACAAAAACTTCAACAATTACAAACAAAAACAAGTTCATCAAATAGAGAACAAAACTTCAGCACTAGAATGCTTAAGTTCAACAAATAGAGAACAAAACTTCAGCACTAGAATGCTTAAGTTCAGCACACTTGGTCTACTTCAAGCCCGACTACTAGAATGCTGAATTTTTGCGTGATCATTTTTGCTACTTCAGCCCTGTATGCTGAAATACCGCAAAAAAGTGGGTACGCTTGTAAATTTTTTTTATAAAGAGGGCACAAATTAAAACGTGCCCAAAAAGTGGGTATAGATACAAATGCCACCCTTAGGACTTTGAAATCAATTAAAGTTTGCATATCAATTTTTTCCTTATTAAACTAGATAAGAAAAAGATGCACTAATATTAAGTCTACCTTATATAAATTGTACTAATTGAAAATATATCCTTAGTGTAATACTTCTAAAATCAATACTTTATACGGTGCCTGATCTCTAATTAAATTGTAATATTAGGACATAAAATCAAATAATAAATTAAAATTGTTTAATATGTACTATAACATCTAAATTACATGTCAACGTGGATCAATAACATGTAAATTACAATTCAAAGTGGAACAATACATTTTAAATTTTAATCATACAAAACTAATAATCCATGTTCAATTAAACTAAAATGATTATTTGATAGCATATTTAATTATACTAAACTGTACAAGTTTAAATCGATATTATAAAGGCTTGAAACCTCTATGAAAAATATTGCTTGATTTTTTTATCCTTAAATATTTTTTATATTGAATAATATAATTTAAATATTTTACTAATATCCCGCACTTTAAAATTAATTCATATTTTTCTTATATATTAAATTTTTTTCATAATAATTTGTTCGACCTATTAAATTTTCATGTTTGAGTAATGATTATTTTTTCACACACGTTTCGACAATGTTACGTAAATCATAAATCTATTTTCTTTATATCTCAGCAACTAATACCTTACTAGCTTGGTAACAATGAAACTTTTGAAGAGAGATAAATTGAAAATACATAAAAATATATTATATTTATGTCATTTGAAAAAAAACTTTAGAGAATCGTAAAAGAAGTATAGCTAATGAAACTTATTTGTGTTTTCTCGAATGAACTTGAGAATAGCTTTTGGAAAAAAATATTTGAAAATTTCTTAAATCTCAAGGCTATACATTCTTTACTGAAACTAAAAATGAAGCACAATAAATTGTGAAATTTAACTAATAAAAATATATACAAAAATAAAATTTAAGGTGAATATATTAAATAATTAAGGATTTGTATGAACAAAGTTTTTCCTTTATTAAGTTAGCTATATGAGACCAGTATTCATTAATTTCAGAAACTTACACTTTATTTTATAATTCAATAAAAATATAAATATGTTATTTACTTACCAAAAATTACTTTTTAAAATAGGAAACACGTGCAACGCGCGTACATATTCGATATATATATATATAGCACAAAGGCCCTTAGTGAAATATCGTTCTTCCTTTTTACCCTTTAAAATAACTTTTACAATAGAAAATTATAATTTAATTTACTCTCCTAATATTTAGGACTTTGAAATCAATTAAAATTTTGCATATTAAATCTATCCTTATTAAACTAGGTAATAAGTTCTAATATTTAGGAATTAGTATCAATTAATATTTACCTTATATAAATTGTACTAATTAGAAATGCATACTTGTGTAATACTTATAAACAAAGACTAGAACGAGATTATATGTGCCTTTTTTATTTCTAATTAAACTGAATATGAGGACATCAATCACATATTAAATTAACATTATTTAATTCAAGAACGTCTAAATAAAAATATTTCTTTCTTTTATAATTAAATATGCATTAAAATTTCTTATTTTAATCATACAAATAATCATACTAAACCGTACAATCCTAATATATATATATATATATATATATATATATATATATATATATATATATATATATATATATTATAAGAATATGAAATATATAAAAAAAAATTAATTGAGATTTTACCTATAAAGATAAATTTTATATTGAATAAAATATAATTTAAATTATTTTATTAATTTAGGACTTCAAATTAATTAAAAATTTAGTTATTAATTTTTTTCTTATTTGAATTATGTAGAAACTACAAGTATTTGGATATATATATATATATCCAAATACTTGTAGTTTCTACATAATTCAAATAAGAAAAAAATTAATAACTAAATTTTTAATTAATTTGAAGTCCTAAATTAATAAAATAATTTAAATTATATTTTATTCAATATAAAATTTATCTTTATAGGTAAAATCTCAATTAATTTTTTTTTATATATTTCATATTCTTATAATATATATATATATATCCAAATACTTGTAGTTTCTACATAATTCAAATAAGAAAAAAATTAATAACTAAATTTTTAATTAATTTGAAGTCCTAAATTAATAAAATAATTTAAATTATATTTTATTCAATATAAAATTTATCTTTATAGGTAAAATCTCAATTAATTTTTTTTTATATATTTCATATTCTTATAATATATATATATATATCCAAATACTTGTAGTTTCTACATAATTCAAATAAGAAAAAAATTAATAACTAAATTTTTAATTAATTTGAAGTCCTAAATTAATAAAATAATTTAAATTATATTTTATTCAATATAAAATTTATCTTTATAGGTAAAATCTCAATTAATTTTTTTTTATATATTTCATATTCTTATAATATATATATATATATCCAAATACTTGTAGTTTCTACATAATTCAAATAAGAAAAAAATTAATAACTAAATTTTTAATTAATTTGAAGTCCTAAATTAATAAAATAATTTAAATTATATTTTATTCAATATAAAATTTATCTTTATAGGTAAAATCTCAATTAATTTTTTTTTATATATTTCATATTCTTATAATATATATATATATATCCAAATACTTGTAGTTTCTACATAATTCAAATAAGAAAAAAATTAATAACTAAATTTTTAATTAATTTGAAGTCCTAAATTAATAAAATAATTTAAATTATATTTTATTCAATATAAAATTTATCTTTATAGGTAAAATCTCAATTAATTTTTTTTTATATATTTCATATTCTTATAATATATATATATATATCCAAATACTTGTAGTTTCTACATAATTCAAATAAGAAAAAAATTAATAACTAAATTTTTAATTAATTTGAAGTCCTAAATTAATAAAATAATTTAAATTATATTTTATTCAATATAAAATTTATCTTTATAGGTAAAATCTCAATTAATTTTTTTTTATATATTTCATATTCTTATAATATATATATATATATCCAAATACTTGTAGTTTCTACATAATTCAAATAAGAAAAAAATTAATAACTAAATTTTTAATTAATTTGAAGTCCTAAATTAATAAAATAATTTAAATTATATTTTATTCAATATAAAATTTATCTTTATAGGTAAAATCTCAATTAATTTTTTTTTATATATTTCATATTCTTATAATATATATATATATATCCAAATACTTGTAGTTTCTACATAATTCAAATAAGAAAAAAATTAATAACTAAATTTTTAATTAATTTGAAGTCCTAAATTAATAAAATAATTTAAATTATATTTTATTCAATATAAAATTTATCTTTATAGGTAAAATCTCAATTAATTTTTTTTTATATATTTCATATTCTTATAATATATATATATATATCCAAATACTTGTAGTTTCTACATAATTCAAATAAGAAAAAAATTAATAACTAAATTTTTAATTAATTTGAAGTCCTAAATTAATAAAATAATTTAAATTATATTTTATTCAATATAAAATTTATCTTTATAGGTAAAATCTCAATTAATTTTTTTTTATATATTTCATATTCTTATAATATATATATATATATCCAAATACTTGTAGTTTCTACATAATTCAAATAAGAAAAAAATTAATAACTAAATTTTTAATTAATTTGAAGTCCTAAATTAATAAAATAATTTAAATTATATTTTATTCAATATAAAATTTATCTTTATAGGTAAAATCTCAATTAATTTTTTTTTATATATTTCATATTCTTATAATATATATATATATATCCAAATACTTGTAGTTTCTACATAATTCAAATAAGAAAAAAATTAATAACTAAATTTTTAATTAATTTGAAGTCCTAAATTAATAAAATAATTTAAATTATATTTTATTCAATATAAAATTTATCTTTATAGGTAAAATCTCAATTAATTTTTTTTTATATATTTCATATTCTTATAATATATATATATATATATATATATATATATATATATATATATCCTTAAACCACCCCTAAACTTGGCTCAGATTATTAGTATCCTCGTCGAATTATGCACGACCTTACTTACCCTCCTCAACTTGGCCTTTTGAGGATCATTACCCCCCTAAACGGTGATGTGACGAAAAGTGTGGGTGCACTCGCCTGCCACGAGGATTTTTCTGTTTATGTGGTATTATTTTGAAAAATAATTTTTTTTACCCTTTTAAGAATATTACTTTTTAAAACTTGGATATAACTACATTATTCGGGCTAAATATTTTTATTTGGCCAAAAATAATAAAATTTTAATTAATTTTTTTTTGATTTGACCTGAAAATAAAGATTTATACAATTGAAATAAATAGTCAAGACATCTAAAAAAATTAAAAAAATACACAGTTGAAATAAATAGTCATTGCATTAAAAGATGAAATAAAAAGAGTGTACAATTGCACTTGTAATCTTGCAATTGTACACTTTTTTATTTCTTCTTTTGATGCAAATACTATTGTGAGCACGTGAATTTTTCCCTATATGAATTACTCCCATAAATTCAAAATTAAATAATTTCTTTCATTGTTTGCAATTCTGTGGATTTTTGTGGCATTTTCTGTTATTGTTTGCATATTGTCTGTGCATGTTTGCTTTATTTAAATAATAAAAAATATAAAAACTATGTGCATCTGCATTTAGGATTTAACTTTGCATTTTTTAGAATTAGTTAGAAATTAAGTTATTTTATAAAAAGAAAAATCACAAAAAATAGTTTAATTTGTTAAATTTGATTTTGAGTAGTTTTTTTAAAAATAATTTTGATAATTATTATCTAGGTTTAATTAATATTTTTAGGTTAATTAGATTCTAGGACTTAATTCAGATTTTTATTTAATTTTGAAAAAAAAGAAAAAAAAAGAAGAAAAAAAAGAAAAAAAAAAGAAAAAAAGGAATTAATTTGAAAATAAAGAAGAAGAAAGCTGAATTTATGGGCCATGCTTTAATTGGCTCAGCCCAATGCTTTTACCCGTTCAAACCCGCCCAAGTTTAGCCCAATACCCGATCCGTCCCCCTGCTAAACCAAAGCGACCCCATTAGCTGCTGAGTGATCCCAGCCGTCGAGGTTAGATGATCGAACGGCTGGGGAGTGGTCTCTTAATAATATATAATTGTCCGAAACCCCTAACCCCATCTCTCATTACCCCACCCTTCAAAGACCCCCTGCAAAACCCTAGCCGCCACCACTTCCACCATCTAGAAACCCGGCGACGCCACCTCCTCTCACCCTCAAAATCACACCAAACAACCACCTCCCTCTCCTCATATCGAATCCCTACTCCATCCCCTTCAAATCTTCCCAGAGCGGCTCGAATCTTGAATCTAAGGTTCGAGTCTCATAAGCCCAACTCCTAAACCTGTGCATGCAGGTTTTTTGTCCCGTTTTTCTTGAGTTTTGGGTTGATTTTATCCTTTAATAACATTGTTCGCTTGTTCTTGCTAAGAACAAACGGTTAACATTATTTGAGGACGAAATCAGAGATTCGAGTCATCACGGGTTCAAGCTTTTCAGCTGGTAAGTTCTTCTTCCTATTTTTATTCATGTTTGGCATCATGTTTCCTTACTTTCATTCCTCCTCATCTATCCTTCTGTTTCTTTCCCCCATCCGAACAATTCAATTGGAGTTTGAACAAATTTTCTTATTAAAGGTTGAGTTATGAGTCTTTATTCCTCAATTAGCTTTATCTTCCAAATTCGTTCTTTTGATTTCTTTTAGTTTGTTTAAACTTGGCTAATCTTCTGATAGTTTATTTAGTTTAATTATTTAGCTTAATTAGGTCACTTTGATAACTAGCTCATTCCTTGCATAATTGTGTTAATTAATCGGTAGCTTAGTTTGGATTTTTGATTAGGAAATCCGTTTAGTATTTGTGGTCTTGCGGAATTTGGTTGGTTCAGTTTTGTGATTGAGTTTGTTTCTGGACATTTTGCAAATGCAGCCCACTCCATTTGGGCTAAGCCATTAGGTAAGCCTGACCCAGGTAAATGGCTGGGGGTAATTTCAGGGGTTGTTGGGGGAGGGGGGATAGTTTAGGTATTTGGTTGAAGGAATTTTGGGTGTAACTACTTGGGAAACTTCCTAGAAGCTGGGTTAGGGACTTAAGGCGGAAGTCTGATTTTAACTTAAGGATGGCTAAGCAAAAAAGAAAATTCACATAGGGGCAAAATGCAAAAACTAAAACCTGAAAGCTGCCCTACTTTCTTGCCTATAAAGGCATGCTTTCTTGCATTTGAAGGCAGGGCTGAAGAGATAAAAAATAGAGAATTTCTAAAACGGCTGGGGAAAAACACAAAATTTATTGTTCCATTGAAGAATTCTGTGATTCTTAAGGCTCTCACTTCTGAAATAATTGTTGAACAATCAGGGGCTAAAATGATTTGATTTTGGTTGGTTTTCAAGTGTTTGGTTCAAGTTTTGGTTGTGTTTTTGATTGTTTTCTGCTGGTTCAAATTTGGTTCAAAGTTGGGTTTCCTTGGTTATTTTTGGGCTGACTCTATTGTTGCTGTTGTTCCGCTGCTGAACCATCAATTTCTGTTTTGTTTTGAAATCCAAGTATCCGTTGGAACCATATACAACATGTGAAATGAAAACTTGTGTTTGAGTATGGAATACCGTAGATATGAGTTGTATTTTGGACCTACTTTTCTATTTTATTCATTTCTGTAATGTCCTAGATATAATCTTATATTCTTCCTAGTAGAGTAGCCCCTTCCCCCCTCTCTTATGTTGTTAATGTCTTGCAAAATCTGTGTGTGTGCTCGTTAGTTTAATTTTGGGAATGTACAAGCATGGAGATGGTTTACACCGAGTTGAAGTTCAATCATATAGTATGCAGGTTATTGAATTGTTTGTTTTGACATGTGAGCCATGGAATTACTATAATAGAAGTTCAGGCTCATGCTAGGCATGTTTGTTACATATCTGTCAAGGATCAATGACGTTTTGGGGTTGGTTTGAATTTGTTTAATTAGCATAGTTCTGCAAGAAAACAGAATTGTCTTATGGGGTTCCATGTTAAATTAGATTTTGATTTTACTTATTTGGTGATTGTTAGTAGTAGGAGAAACTTAGTTGAGCTTAGAGGTGTGGAAAGATATCATGATTGTTTACTGTTATTCACTTGTTAATTAAGCAGATTTGTTGGTTTTCAATTATGATTTTGAAACCTACAAGTTTTATCAGTGTGAGGCTTAATTGAAAATAATTCAAGGCTTTGAAACTCTAGAGTTATATGCTATATAGCCTATCAGAATTGGGCTTCTGATTGTTCTCAAATCATGAAAGTGCTAAAGTTTTTTTTTTTTTTTTTTGTGATTGTCCATTGGTCCATTAAAGGTTGTTTTAAATATTTGTGTTAGTTTCACGATTAATTTCTGTTGTTTCTATCTCTATTTGCACGCTGCAAGGGCTCGATATTGAGCCCAGTTTGTGGTAACTTCAGATCCCTGAAAGTGGACCCCCTTTTTGGTCCATTGAATACAGTCAAAGTCACTTGAATTTAACAATGACTGTCTTCTTATTAAAAACTGGATTCACAAACAATTCGATGTCCATGCTTGCCTGGAGACTCGTTCTTGGATATTGCATTTGGCCTTGATAAGTCTTTGAGGCCCTGGGCTCATTTTGGGCCTGGATTAAAGGCAGGCCATGTCTTTTGGCCATAGGGCCAGTAACTTGACCCCAATGCTCTTTTCATTAACTAGTAACTTTCCTTCCCCTTCATCCTCTCTAATGTTGGTTTATTAGCTTTAAATTGGTCCAAACTTTAGTTTAAAAGTGTTTGATAATTCTTGCCTTCAATTAATCGGATCTTTACTAGTTACACTCCGAGGTGTGCCATCCATAGTTGAATTCTTATGGCCCTCGTGTTAATGTTATAACTTAGATATTAAGAATAGTATTCGTAGTTTGCTTTAGGCACGCTTAATATACTATCGTGATTGTGGACACGTCCGCATGACATTGCTACGATTTCTAAAAAATAAAACCGGAGTATGCGTTCGCGCAACTTCGGCCAAACTTTCTTAATAATAATAAAGCGTTATTAATTGTGGACACGTTCACGTGACATAATTTTTGATGCACCAAACAAATGGGTACACGTACGCGTGACCCGTTTCAAGATAATTTTTCTTAATTAAAAGCAATAAGAGGTAAATGTACATAGGTTCTAAAATCAGTAATTAAATAATAAGCTAAGTATGATCAAAGAGACCGTGCTAGAACCACGGAACTCGGGAGTGCCTAATACCTTCTCCCGGGTTAACAAAATTTCTTACTTGGATTTCTGGTTCACGGACTATAAAATAGAGTCAATCTTTCCTCAAATCAGGATTTTAAACTGGTGACTTGGGACACCATAATTATCCCAAGTGGCGACTCTGAATTTTTAATATTTAATCCCGTTTTGATTGTTACTTTAAGTTGAAAAAAAAACTCCCATACATCCTTTACGAGGGTGTAGGAAAAAGGAGGTGTGACAGCTCTGGCGACTCTGCTGGGGAAATGAACCCAGAATCTCTGGTTCAGGGTTCAAGAATTCGAGCTTGTTTTAATGATTTTTACTTGGCTTTATTTATTGTTGATATTACTCTATTTTGTGAAACTTTTGTGCTAATTGCTATTTACCGCTTTGATATTGTTTGAATTGTATATAACTGTCCTCTTATGCCACCCCCCTGAGTCTTCTGAAAATGGTGCACACGTTCGCATGGCCCGCTTTTTCTTTAGAAATTATACCAAATAGAACGAGGCTGGGCAAGCGACAAGGCCGGGCAGACTTCAGTGCTCCCGGTACGTCGCCCCCTCTTCCGCCCCAGTTGTCCGCTCGGGTACTCCAAGTCTAGAACAAAACCCTAGGATCTAAACTTAGAAAAACACAGCTTCATGCCGGATCCCTAGTAGGAACGCTTGTTTTCATCACGTGCATTTGACTTAGGGGTTCAATACAGAGGTTGGGTCCGTCTAGGACATGTGTACCCAAAATAGCAGACCATCTTGATGCATCCTATGTGCTACAAGTTGTATTTATTCAAGGGTAAAAAGGGTCATTTGGCAGACAAATGATAGTTGAGGGCAAATGAAAAAAAAAGACAAAAAAAGAAAAAAAAGAGAGAGGTTGAAGTATGAAGATAAAGCGAGTGGGGCCCAATTATGTTTTCTGTCACATTTTAGTTAAGGAAAAAAAAGAGCTTGAGAATTCAAAAAGAAAAGATTTTGCACTTTTTCATCATTTTTTGAAAATAAGGAAATAAAAAAAGAGAAAAAAAAATTCAAAAAGATTTTACATGTTTCATCATTTTCAAGGAAAATACAAAAAAAAATATTTTTTCTAAATTAGTTATCTTTTTTTTATTTCTCGACCGTATCCAATCTGCCCGAACTATGCATACCGAATTCTCGTCTTTCGGGGCGTGATACGTAGGCAACCCAAATAGGGTTCGGTCTTCCTAGTAAATCTTAGGTTCTTGGCTTCGCGGGGTCCTAGCCAAATTTTGCACTTCTAGCCACCTTTTGGCCAAATAGCCATTTTGCAAAAATAAATCATGTCTTGTATGTGTCCAGTAGGGAGTATTATTGTCTCACATAGTGTTGGTTTAAAAGTTTTCTCATACAGGTGTTGATCTACTTATCGGAGTTTGAGCATGACATACACCCCGGGACCAGCCATTCAGGAGTTGCTTAAGGAGATTTTTCTTTTGATGTTTTGAGTCTGTTTTTCTTTTATGATGTCTTTTACCTTCTTGTTTTGTACAGTAATGCCGAACCTTTTGTTATTATATTTACTATTTTTATATTGAAAAAAAAGTATGTTATAAATCAAAAATCCAAAAAAAAGAAGAGATTTTGCGTTTTTTATTTCCTTTGGAAGTTTTCTTTAGAATACCAATTCTAGAATTAAAAAAAAAATCTTTTGAGGTGTTTCTCTTTAGGAAATTAATTTCTAGAACTCCAAATAGAAAATTTTTTATTTTATATTTCCTTTAGTATATCAGGACTAAAAATTCAAAAAAAGAAAATTTTCTTTAGTACCTCTTTAAAGAGTTTTCTTTAAGGTATTAATTTCAAAAATTCAAAATGATTTTCTTTTGAGGTTCTTCTTTGGGAAACTAATGAAAAATAATAAAAAAATTCCTTTTATTTTCATTAGAACTTTAGGACGGTGTACATAGAAGAAAATAAAAACAACACGATTTCCTTCCTAAAAAAAAGTCAAAAAAATATTTTTCTCTTCTAAGAATTTTTCTTAATAGAGAATTTGTGTCCAAAAAAAAAAGAATGAGATCCATTAAGCTTATGTTTAAAATAATTTTGTTTCTTTTATTTCCCTTATCTCGTCAAAGTAGTCATTAAGAAAAAAAAGGACGTCAGTTTGTTTAGTCTATTCCCGATCTTCCAGAACTACGCAAAGATCTGATTCATGCAGAGTCATGATACGTAGGAAACCTACGTAGAGTTCGATCGAATTATTTTTTATTTTATTAAAAGAGAAATAAAAAAGAGAAAAAAGGAAAAAGAGAAAAAAAGAAAAGAAAATAAAAGAAAAAAAAGATGGTGAAATTATGGGATGTGAGAAATGAGAAGGAAGAAAAAGAGTGATAATCAGAAAGAAAAAAGGGGAAAGAAAATGAGCGAGCTAAGAAGTGTGAGGAAAGAAAAGAAAAGAGAAGATTCAAATGGACAAATCAGGATGATGCCAAGTGACCTTATGACCCTCGAAGTCATTCTAGAACCATTAATTGTTGCTAGGTGCACTGCACGCAATGTGATATTTTTGTTGTTAAATGCCCTAACGCTAACGGGATGACCCCATTTTGTTCCTTTTGATATATTCATAGTAGAAAGGTGGTTGGTTTGTGGTTCTAAAAGTAGAAACTCCTCTCCACAACATAAAAGGCAATGGCAGATGACAACAGAACAAAGTTAGTTGATACGGGTGCCCAAAAGCAATTGTTTGAACAAGACAATAGGTTGGTTGAAGAGGCGAGGATGCTAAGACAACACATGGCAGACATGTATCGGGCTTGGATGACTGGGAAGGCACCACCCCTTCCACCGCCTACCTTCCTAGATGCTACCCTTACCCAAACTCCGGTCATGCCAGATGATTCCCCATACTCTATAGATTTTCCCGCTTACCACAGCTTTCCCAACCACCCTAGTAGCTCCATCACTCATCCTCCAATTACCCCTCCCAAAGCTGCCCTCCAGTCATATACACTATCCCCAACAATGAAAACCCACTCAAAGCCCATGATGCCCAATATTACCCCTCAAAGGTTGCCCACAAGGTTCTTGATTCATACAAGAAGAGCTCCTGGAATGAGCTTCATGCTGAAAATGAAAAAGTCACACGAAGAAAGGGAGAGATGGGATACCCAGGAAGTTAAAAGGCATAGAACATTCCATAAGGATCAAGCAAGGAATGGGAGACCAGGGTAGCATGACTTGAAAAGAACTGTCTGTGTCCCCTGACATTCGTCTGCCCGCGGGATTTAAAGTGCCACAGTTTAACTTGTATGATGGGTGTGGAGATCCGGTAGCCCATTTGAGGGATTATTGCAGTCAAATGAGAACTGTTGGCGATAAAGATGATTTATTGATAGCATATTTCAGTAAGAGATTGACTGGGGCAGCTTTGGAATGGCATAATCGTTAAGATGTCGGGAAATGGCATACATTGGGCGACATGGCTTAAGATTTTATGCGACGCTTTCAGTGCAATATAGACATTGTCCCAGAACACTCCTCCCTATCTCAGATGGAAAATATACCCAAGGAAAATTTTAAGGATTTTTGGCTCAAATGGAACGAACAAGTTGCTCGGGATAGCCCTCCCATTGATAGAAAAGGTGTTGTTGAGCCCCGCCGATGACATGGTTCAGTGGTCGTTCTTGCTAAATGCTTTCAGCCTCAATACCAACCCCGCGAACATCCCCAAACTCCACATAATCCACCCCAGTATTATCTGCTGAACAACATCCGGTCATTAGTCCAACCGCTAGGTCACTCCCTAGGGCGAGCACCAGCATCCCAAAATTCTCGTGTGCCTTCACAGCATTTTCAAGCTTCCAACAATCCTAGAAAACTGAGGCATGGAAGGAAACAAAGTCAAAAAGATAATTTCACACCCATCGGAGAATCCTACACAAGTTTGTTTGAAAAGTTAAAGTATTCTGACCTGATTGAGCCGCTCCTCGGCTATACTCCAGACCCATATGCGAAAGGATATGATCCTGCTGTTCGATGCATATACCACTCTAATGTCCAAGGACATAGCATTGAAGATTGTCGCTCTTTGAAAAGGGAAATAGAAAGAACGATTGAAGAAGGGGTAGTTGTGGTCAATAACAATGACAAGGAGCATGCGAATCCTCATGGGAACTTGTTGATTAAAGTTGATAATGTTGAAGTTGGTAATGGTCTTAGAAATATTGATGTGGAACTCAGTGACTAAGATGCCGATCTTGGTAATTGGAAAGACGCTCCTTTCTTGGCTTGCCGCAAAGGAGTCTTGGTGTTTTTTTTTGTTGTCATTTCTGCTGTCCGGGTTATTTCAGGGTTGTAATCCGGATATTGTCTTGGGGCTCAAATCCTTCTATCCTTTTATTGTGCCTACTCCGTTTGGTCGTAGTAGCTCGTTTAATGTTGTTTAGGTTTGTTCCAAGGTTGTAACCCCAGTTCAGTTTGCTTGTTCGAACCCTTTTACCATCTGTATAATGCAATTTTCTGGTTTCTATTATTTCTAGTCATTTTTGTTAGTTTTATTTTCCTTTTATAGTCCTTTTCCTATCGACTCTAGTGACATGACATGTATGCATAATTCTCACCCTAGTCTTAAAAAGTCTGTTTAGTCATGAAGCAATGAAACAATTTTTTTGATGATAGGGACATTTGAGGGAAATAAGTAAAGGCATTTTGAGATAACTTCAAGCCCGAATTGTGTGAAACTGGAGCAGATAGAACATAAAGAAACCGTATTGAAATACATCATGCCGTATCAGGTTGAAGCTAAAGGCAAGTTTGCCCCAAATTGACATGGGTCGTTCGTGGTAATGAGAGTGAGAGTGTTGTCCAATGGTGCTTTGTGTTTAACAGATGTAAAAGGAAAATGTGTGGATATGTCTATCAATTCTGATGCAGTCTAAAGATATTATGTATGATTTCTTTGGTTAAATTATATTTGTTTGTACTTGGCATGATTTGAAGATTGGAACGACGAAGGCATTTTCTTCTGCTATCTAAATAATTTATCCTTTGTTACCCCTTTTGAGCCTTATTTATTTCCTTTCGTACCCGTCTTTTGGAATCAGTAGCAAAGATCAGAAATGCAAACGCGAAAGATAAGTAAAGGAAAAGAGAGAAAAGAAAAAATAAAGGGAAAAAAGGAAAATAAAAAAATAACAAAACAACAAAAAGAGAAAAAGGAAGAAGAAAAGACGAGAAAAAAAGAAGAGAAAAGAGAAAGTCACAACAACAAAGCAAATCCTATGACATAAACTACGTTCGACCTGATTCCTTTTAAGGATATGTAGGCAGCCTCACAGTTCGGTCCCATCAAAATAAAAATCCATAAGTCCCCATGCAAGAAAATGGGGCAGAAGTTGTGGTTGTTGTAAGAAATTTAATTCCGAAAGTTGTAATTTTGTACCCATTTGAATTGTTTTGAGCCTTTAATACCCTTTCTTTCTAACCCTATCCAAAAGCCCACGTTACGGTCCAAAGAAATACCTTATGATTAGTCTTCGAGAGATGCCAAGTCAGGCATGTAGAGGTGATTCATGTCAGGGGCAACACTCCGGTCCAAGCAGAAAAATAATAAAAATGAGAGAATCTTATTTGTGAAAACCCTCACGGGCACCGTAAGGCGATGAAAGCTGAGAGAAATCAAAACGAGAGAGTCTTATTGGTGAAAACCATCACGGGCACCTTGAGGCGATTGTAAGTTGAGAGAAAGAATAAAATGAGAGAGGCTTGATGGTGAAAACCCTTAGGGCACTACAAGTTGAATAAGGATTGAGAATCAGATGGGAAGTCACCAGACGGAGATTGTGAAAGATGACTAACGACAGAGCATCGAAGCCTAGTTTCACGATTTAGGGGTAAAACATGAGTTGAACATCAGACTTGCTTGACAGAATATCAATAGGTGCATGTCATGGTCATTAGAGTTGGTATTCACATCTGATAGGTTTCTACTTTGTAGTTTTCTTGTTAGGAATCATCTCTTTCCTTTACTTTGTTCCTTTTGTCTAGTTTACTTTGTCTTCCTGAGTTTGTTTGGTCAGAACAAGTGAGAAATGACTTCAAAATTTGCCACCAGCTTTCCAATTACACAAAACGGGATCTAGCTAGCACATCAAAGTGTCATCAGTCAGGAAAGAACAACAAGCGCACTGAGCTGGTAACAATCAACATGCTTTGGGGATCCTGGTGAGATACAAAGGTTTGGTACATATCAATTCATGAATAATGCAACAAGATGAAGGGTGTTTGGTGAACGGATCAAAGGTATTTTCTGTGGTAGAATTGACAAAAAGTTGGTTGACTAGTGACAAGCAGGGTCTTCGAGTGGAAATCAAAGTTATCATGGCAAGTGAAGGAACAATAGACCTCAAGGATAGCGCCAGTGGTTTAAGTCAAGAAAGAACAACATGCGCAATGAGTGGGTGGCAATTTTCGTGCTTTGGGATTCATGTAAAACACAAAGGCTTGGTATATATCAATTCATGAACAATGCAACAAATGGAGGGTTTTAAAAGTACCAGCGCAAAGGTTCTGGTAAACCAGTTGTCTAAGAAACTCCAAACTGAAACGACATGCAACCCCAACAATATGCTAGTCAAGCAATGAAGTAAAAGAGATTGTCTAGGTAAAGAAAATCCAAAAGTGATATCACCCTAGAAAATGAATAGTACTTGATGGTGAAGATCATTAGATATTTTTTTAACTTAAGAAACCAGACCATCATTCAGTGACAATGAAGCCAACTGATCGCCGGATTGCTCGACTGCTGTTGAGAAACATTCCTTAGAACCTCCATAGCCTCTGCAACCTTGGCTTTCAGGGCTTCAGGCGACTCAAGCAAGTGCAATACCTTAGTCTGGTCCATCTCCAAAAGCATGCCAGTCACCTTGGCAGCCGTTTCTGGATCCAGCTGTTCGACCAAGGGGTACAAGTTCTCACCTAGCATCGTCCTTTGCTCTATTGGAGAAGTATTTGCCAGAGCAGTAGCCAAAGTCCCTACTAGAATAGGTTGAACAATTCCTGCATCACGCACAGGCATGCCACCCATATTATATGGGATAGAGAACATGCCACCACCTACACCTGGAAAATCTCCATCGGGGAGGCCACGTCCTGGAGGATACCGATAGCCATGCCCCCTTGGAAACATCTGTTGCTGCATCAATGGAACTGGCTGTTGTCCCTGCTGCAATGGAACAGCACCTCCGCACCGGCCTCTGGGACGTTGACCTTGCTGAACCATGGGCATAAAGAAATTAGGCATGGGTCCCCCACCAGGCCTTATTCCAGGTACAAGTTGTTGCTGATATCCAAAACCAGCTTGTGGGGGAAGCATAACTGGTGGTGGTTGGCCATAGAATATTTGTTGACCTAGACCAGGACCGCTAGGAGGGTACATCGGCATTCGAGGAGTAACTGAAGATGCCATTGCAATTGGACGCATCTGAGAAAACTGAGCCTGTAACCTTGCTCTTCTCTCTTCCTTGTGTTGCGCAAGGGCAACCTACAGAGGTTTGCTAACAACCATCTTTCCATTCATCTTCGAGAGCGCTCTTGAAGCCTCTTCAGGGGTTGATAATGCAACTAATCCTGATCCTTTGCTTACCCCACTAGGATCTCTCATAACCTTGCATGAAGTTATTGTGCCATACGGAGAGAACAATTCCTTAAGCTTGTCATCACTAATGCTGTCATCTAAATTTTTTATGTATAGATTTAAACCTTGTGATTTGTCAACCGCCTCCTTGGCACTTTGCTCAAACCGATGTTTTAATTCCATTTCCCTCTCTGATTTCTTCTGAGCTCTTCCTACAAACCAATTTTGTTATCCAATTTGTAACCATTCAGAGCTTCAACAACTTTAGCAGCATCTTCAGCATTCTCAAAGTTGACAAATCCAAAGCACCTGGATTTTCCATCTTTATCCTTCTTAACTGCGACGCTAGTAATAGTACCAAATTCACCAAAGATTTTCCTGAGCTCTTCCTCTAACGTTGACTCAGCTAAATTATTCACAAAGACATTGGTAAATCTTCTCTTATCCATAACCATATCTCTTTCTTGCTTACGAACGAAGGGTCCTACATATACTTGCTTATCATTCAGCAGCATATCATTCAGTTTCTCAATAGCTTTTTGGGCAGCTTCATCGCTGTCATACTGCACAAACTCATAGACCTTGGATTGACCAGATGAATCCACAACCACCTTACAAGAAAGAATGTTTCCAAATGCAGAAAATGTATCATGTAATGCTTTGTGGTTAATTGCCTTCTCCAAATTCTTTCCCATTGCCACTTCTTCGTATAGTTGGGTCTCGATTTGAGTACATTATCATAATTGGCTTTCCCTGGAGAGGAGTAAAGTTCAGCACTTCCAACGCCCTTGCAGCATCTTGAGGGTTCCCATAATTGACGTAACCATAACCGAGCGACCGTTGGCTAGTCAAGTCCCTACAAACCCGAACGGAAACAACTTGCCCCAGCTGATTGAACAGATCATAAGGCTGTGAATCGTTCACATTGACATCAAGGTCACCCACGTACAGTGACATCACAAACTGGCTGTTCACACCAACAGCATTATTCACACCACCTTGTGGCTGCTGCTGCTGCACCTGAACCTGTGCCATCTCAATTCAACACACAAAAAAACAAAAAACAAAAATAATAAAGATAATTTTCTTTTTCAAACTTTTTCTCGATTTTTTGTTTTTTTTCTGACTTCCCTCTCCTCTTTTTATTTGTAGATACAAAATCTCATATAAATAATAGGCCGATATCAATCAAACTCGATGAGATTGAGAATTTTGAGATAGAAGATATTGAAACCCTAGAAAATTTTGATTTTTTTCCAATAGATTTTCTTTTTAGTTTTTTTTTCTAGTTAGATGATAAAGAGAGGAGAGGGAAGGTGGATAAGTCAGAGATCCGACGGAAAACGAAGAGATCGCCGCTGGCAAGGCCTGAAAAGGAAAAAAGAGGGAGGAGAAAAAGATATAGGGGAATGAGCTGATGGCCTTGACTTTGTGCAGGCTGTCCCTTTTAGGCCAGCCTTTCTTGACTAAAATGAGCTGCTGACCTTGATTTTGTGCAAATGTTGGGACATGATCTTTGACTTGGGCAGCCATGGCTGATTCGAATTTGGGCACTATTGGCGGGAAAATCAGTAGTGAAAATAGTGGGTCGGCACACACTTTCCCACTTGAAATGGCGATGCCCTCGTCTCCATAAAGTTTCAAGGAATTCGGAATTTGAACGACCCTCACTCCATAACACCCTTGTCTCCAAAGGGTTCCTTTGACGGATTGATTTGCCTCACCCCAAGCAACTTATTGAATTTCTTAATCGAGTCCTCCGACTTTGGTGGTACCATGTGTTTTAGATACACGGTTGGTGGCCTTGGCCTCCCAACTCTTGTGTGCTTCTTCCTTCATTATTTTCCAGCATTTGTGTGTGTGTGTTTGCCTTAAGTTTGAGCATGATTTTGTGCTAGTTATTTCATTAGGACTGAGGCTAAAAGCAACGTTAAGACTATTTAGCTGCTCCCACGTAGCTTACTGGAGTTAAGCTCGTGACAACTAGTATCAGAGCCAAGGCAAGAGACATAGAAAACGAAGGAGACGATGATGTTCTAGACAACATTCGTGGAAGGGACGAGTCACCAACCGGAAGCCAAATCCGGGCGATAAACTAAAAAGGAGAGGGACAAGCAAGGTGCGAGATCCCCCCAAAGCGTCAACAAGTGAGGTACCACCCCCACAACAAGTTAGCCATGGCATAGATGGAGGTTTGGCTGCACTTCCCTTGGAAAAGCGAACAAATCTGTTCGAGGCTGATTTAAATGCTTTAAACCAATGCCTTGAAGTTGTTAAAGACAACTTCAACTCGCTTGAGTCTACTGCTCTTGAAGAACCGGGAGACGTCAAGGAGACATTAAATCATTTGAATGATGAGCACAAGGATGGTCTGACCAACCTTGAGCTTAAATTGACCGAGGCTGGGTGAACGGATCAAAGGCATTTTCTGTGATAAGATTGACAAAAAGGATGTTAAACCAGCGACAAACAAGATCTTCCAAGTAGAAATCAAAGCTATCATGGAAAGCAATGGAGCAATAGACCTCAAGGCCAAGGATAATGATTTAAATCAGGAAAGAACAACAGGCGCACCGAGTTGGTAACAATCAATATGCTTTGGGATCCAGGTGAAATACAAAGGTTTGGTACATATCAATTCATGAACAAAGCAACAGATGGAGGGTGTTAGCTAAATGGATCAAAGGTATTTTCGGTGATAAGATTGACAAAAGAGTGGTAAACCAGTGACGAGCAAGACCTTCCAAGCAGAAATTAAAGTTATCATGGGAAATGAGGGAGCCGTAGACCTCAAGGACAGGACCATTGGTTTAAGTCAAGAAAGAACAACATATGCAATGAGGGGGTGAAAAGTGTCGTGCTTTGGGTTCATCTGAGACAGAAAGGTTGGTAAATGTCAGTTCAGGAGCAATGCAACAGATAGAAGGTATTGCGTTTGAACAGAGAAGAGGTATTTTTTGTGTTAAGGGTGACAAAGGAAGTGGTTAGTCAATGAAAAAGCAAGGTCTTCGAATGGAAATCAGTTATCATGGCAAGTGAAGGAGCAACAGACCTCAAGGCCAAGGCCAGTGGTTTAAGTCAAGAAAGAACAGCATACATACGGAGTGGGGGCAATGGACGTGCTTTGGGATTCATGTGAGATACAAAGGTTGGGTAGATGCCAGTTCATGAGCGATGGAACACATAAAGGGAATCGGGTCTGAAAGGAGAAGGGGTATTTTCTGTGACAAGGACGATAGAGAAAGTGGTTAGTCAATAAACAAGCAAGGTCTTCGAGTGGAAATCAGTTATCATGGGAAGTGAAGGAGCAATCACCCTCGAAGTCAAGGACACAAACCAACCACCATATTTTTTAAACTGACAAGATTTTTCTTTGATTTGAAACAGGGGCAGAAAATCTCATTTGTTTCGGAGAAACCCACCGTAAGGAAAGGCAAGCACCAGACAGGTATGACCGTAAATTCGCAGGACCCTCCTGGAAAATGGGACCTAGTTTAAAAATTGAAACAATCATAAGTAGCAAATCTAGCATAAATGTACCCCAAGGAATATAAATTAGTTTCAAAGTTTGCATGTTTAAGATATGATTCAATTAGGAGTTTTCAGGACCCTCATGGAAAATGGGACCTAATTTAAAAATCGAAACAATCATAAGTAGCAAATCTAGCATAAATGTACCCCAAGGAATATAAATTGGTTTCAAAGTTTGCATGTTTAAGATAGGATTCAATTAGGAGTTTCAGTACCCTCCTGGAAAATGGGACCTAGTTTAAAATTCAAAAAAATCATGAGTAGTAAAATTTAACATAAATATACCCCAAAGGAATATAAGTTGGCTTCAAAGTTTGCATTTTTAAGATAGAATTCAACTAGGAGTTTTCAGGACCCTCCTGAATAATGGGACCTAGTTTTAAGATTGCCATTAGATAACAAGATTTTAGGTTCTGTTGTAGGGTAGTATAATTCAGCCGTAAAATAGTCACTCTTAAGATAAAACTTGAATTTTGATTTTGAGGACCCTCCTGGATAATGGGGAGTAGTTTAAGACCCTCTCAGATAACAAGATTTAGCGGAAGTCATACCTTTAAAAGATATAAATTAGATTTAAAATTGTCATTTAATTAAGAGTTATCAGGACCCTCCTGGATAACGGGATCTAGCTTTCAAATTCTTAAAATATTTGGTAACATTGTTCAGTTTAACACTCACATATGTGCCCAGCTACCAAACTGGGGCAGAAAATTTTCTTTATTTTGTCTATTTTTGTTGAAATCAAGTACCCACTTGGAGAACAGGGAGAAACAGTTCAAGTTTAGCAGTCAGGCGCCCACCTAGAGAGTAAGGGAATACAATTCAAGTTTCATCAATCAGGCACCCATCTGGAGAGCAAGGGAATACAGTTCAAGTTTCAGTAATCAGGCGCTCACCTGGAGAGCAAGGGAATACAATTCAAGTTCAGAAATCAGGCGCCCACCTAGAGAGCAAGGGAATACAGTTCAAGTTTCAGCAATCAGGCGCCCACCTAGAGAGCAAGGGAATACAGTTCAAGTTTTAGCAATCATGCGCCTGATAAGTTAGGATTTTAACATGTTTTATGCCCCTACTTGCCTATGCTTTGATCATATATTTGTACAAAATAGTCCCAAAAGGCTCACAGGTTGTGCTTGTTTGCAGGTTTGATCGACAAAGTGATGAAATGTCAAAGATCGGCTCAAAAAGGAGTGAAACCTGCTCAAGTATCAAAGACCAAGAAATCTAAGGGAAGAAGGCCTAGTGCGGACCGCGCAAAGTGGTATGCGGCCGCACTAGGAGATTCAGAGAGTTGGAAAATTGGGTTCAAAGGCAATGCGGCCTCGGTACATATCTCACGGTCCGCGGTTAGGGCTCCGCGGTCGTACTTCTCTTTTGTGCGGTCCGCGGTCAAGAGATTTAGAGAACTACAAATTTTGCCAAGACAATGCCATGCGGTCCGCGGTCGTTATTGTGCAGACCGTGCCAACTCCCTCCGCGACCGTGATCCATTCTACGTGGTCCGTGGAGTCCAAGTTCAGATAAGCCAAAGTTGAAGTCAAAGAGCCCAGTGCGACCGCGGTCCATTTAGTGCGGCCCGCACTGACCCCGCATGGGTATTTTTGTCCAGTTTTTCCAGCCTAGTATAAATAGAATATTTTACCATTTTTAGGTCATCAGCTATTTTCAGAATAGTGTTGTGCTCGTGAGAACAACTTTTGTAGCCATTTTTGGCATCTTAACTTCAATCTAACGATAGATTCTTGCAATTTAATTTAGTATTTAGTTATTATGTCTTGTTATTCATCTATTTCTTCATCTTCTTGTTCAAGAATGAGTAGCTAAACTCATTAGCTAGGGTTGTGGCTCAACCCTAGTGTGGATAATTAATGGGTGTTTCCATCTAGGGTTAGATTGACTATGGGTGTTTGTTATTTGGGTTGATTTTATATTTTAATCTATGAATTGGTGGTTGCAAACACTGATTTGTGTTTTATGGGTTTAACTCTTCTTGAGAAAGAGAGTCTATGACCCCAAAATTGACCCAACAAAGAATTGGGATGTACTCATGAGAAATGATAGTCCCAATTAACGGGTTAAACCTCAAGAGAGTAATCACCCTACTTGAACCCTAGTTGCTTGATCTAATTTGCCTACCCATTTGGTCTCGAGAGAGTCAATTGGGCAAAATCACTCTCTCTACTGAGATGTGTGAGAGAGTAAAATTATGCAACCGTTATAGCATAAGCTCCAATTATGTCAATCGAACCTTAGTACCATCTACCCGTCAATTATCCACCTAGGTGATGCCATGACCCTAGTGCCTTTCTTCCCATTAGATACAACTTTAGCAATCATCTCGTAGCATAATCTAACTTAAATTAGTAGTTTGATAATAGTAGTTTAAAAACCCAAAAAATGAAGAGAAGATCATCTAAGAGCACACACGCAACTCTATCCTAAGTAGATACCCGAATTACCTTCTATCTCTCTGAGGATTCTATCTCGACCCTCATTTTGGGTAAAAGCTATTGTGACCATCTTCTCCTACTCTTTAGTAGCGGGTAGTTGGCTCCAATCACTTTTTGGCGCCGTTGCCGGGGAGCTTACGGTTTTTGGCTATATATTTAGTTGCTTTGTGTGTTGCTCTTCTTTACTCCTTATTTACTCATTTTGTTTGTGTCAATTACTCAGGTACAAATGGCTCTCAATGCCAATGACCCTCTTGGCAATGTGAATGCGAGGGAGGAGATAGACGATCTTGATCACGAAGAGGTTCCTATTTTACCTCAACCTCCACGTAGAGGCCGTCAGGCCAATGCAAATGACAACAACAATATTCCAAACCCTCCTCCGCCACCACCAAGAGTGGCTCCAAGAGTCCTCCCAAATCAAGGATATGCGAGTGCCATCGTTCCTCCCCCAATTCGGGCGGGGAACTTTCGAATCACAAATGTCATGTTGAACTTGCTCGAGCAAAGAGGGTATTTTACGGGCGCCTTTGATCAAAATTCCTATAAGCACTTGAAGAGGTTCGTAGATATATGCTGGGGTAGCAAGCAAACAAACGTGTCTGAGGATGCGTTGAGATTGGGGATTTTCCTGTTTTCTCTTCGGGGTAAGGCATTGGATTGGTTATAAAGGCTCCCCAATCATTCCATCACAACGTGGGATGAATTGGCGGACTAATTTATTTCCAAGTTCTTTTCTCCAAGTCACATGGCGCCGCTTCGGGATGAAATTTTGGCTTTCAAGCAGGAGCCAACGGAACCCTTGCATGAAATATGGGAGAGATTTAGAACAATGGTGAAAGAGTGCCCAAATAATGATACGACGGATGTGATGATTCAACAAACCTTTTATCGGGGCATTAACACCACTAATTAATGCATTGTGAAATAATTGGCCGGAGGCAACTTTATGAAGCTTCCTTACAATGAAGCTTGTGATGTTTTGGATGAAATGGCCGACACTTCTTCGGCATGGCAAAGCCGAGCAAATGTGCCCAAGGTGACCCCACGGTCATCCATTTGCACAAGGAGTTGCATGACCACAGTCAAGCTATTGCCGAGCTCACTATGACTATGAGTCAATTGGCGAAGGCGCAATTGCAACAAGTCTAAAATCCTTGCCAAGTCAATGCTATGGAAGGAGTGAATATGCTTAAGAGAAGGCAAAGAGGGCAACAATCTCAATGAAATTGTGATAAATATGATGATGGTGGTGGTTTCTCAAATGAGTGTTATGATGAGCAAAGCGAAGAGGTTCAATATGTCAATAACTATCAAGGCAATCAAGGTAACTCTTCAAATCAACAATGGTGACCCCAAGGAAATTGGGGCAATCAACAAGGTGGTGGTAATTGGAACAACAACAATCAAGGCGGAAATTGGGGGAACAACAATTTGGGCAACCAAGGGAATTGGAATGGAAATAACAACAACAATTGGAATAACAACAATGGTCAAAGCGTGTGGAATAACAATGGAAATCAAGGCAACCGGGGGCAAGGTTTTCAAAGGCCCCTGATGTATCAACAGAAGAACAATCCGCCTCCGTTTCAATCTCAAGGGAGTTCTTCAGGTAATGATATAGGAAGAATAGAAATGATGTTTGAACAAATGATGAAGAAGAACCAAGACTCTGATGCTCAATTGGCTTCCCACAATACCTGTATTTGGAACTTGGAGGTGCAATTAGGCCAAATCTCTCAATCGTTGAATACTCGACCTAAGGGTGCTTTACCAAGTGATACAGTTGTGAACCCGAAGGGAGGTAACAATCATGTGATGGCGGTTACAACAAGAAGTGGGAGAGGAGGTAACGTGCATGCCTTGAAAGAAAATCAAGTTATGGATGATGATGCTGGGTTCCAAGAAGATGTAGGTCTTTTGATAGTTGAAGATGTGGTGGAGACCAATGTGAACAATGAAGTGAGGATAGATATTGATGAGGCCGAGGTGGAAACACAAGGTTCTATGAACTCGTCTAGGGAACACATGATTGATATAATCGAGACAGTGGTGCCCAAATCCAAAGCACCTTTTCCTAGGTCACCTCCACCTTATCCTCAACGGTTAGCAAAGCAAAAGGGTGATAACCAATTCAAAAAGTTCATTGAAATAATTAAGAGTCTAACCATCAATATGCCTTTGGTGGAGGCACTTGAGCAAATGCCGGGGTATGCAAAGTTTATGAAGGATTTGGTAACAAAGAAGAGGTCAATAGAGTGTGAAACAATTAAGATGACTCATCAAGTGAGTGCTATCGTACATTCTATGGCCCCAAAACTCGAAGACCCGGAGCTTTTACTATCCCTTGCACCATTGGTAGTGCGGATTTTACCAAGGCCCTTTGTTATTTGGGGGCTAGCATAAATTTGATGCCTTATTTGGTATTCAAAACCTTGGGAATAGGACAACCTCGACCAACCTCAATAAGACTTCAAATGGCGGATCGATCGATGAAGCGACCCTTGGGCATAATTGATGATGTTCTTGTCTGTGTCGATAAATTCATATTACCGGCCAACTTTGTCATCTTGGATTGTGAAGTGGACTTTGAAGTCCTGATTATTCTTTGGAGACCTTTCCTAGCTACGGGGAAGGTGTTGGTTGATGTTGAAGCGGGTGAGTTGACTTTCGTGTGGGGGATGAGAAGGTTGTTTTCCATGTTTGCAAATCCATGAGACAACCCAATAGCACCGAGGTGTGTTCATTTGTGGACATTGTCACAGCTGTGATAGTGGATGACACAAGTTCCATGATCAATGTTGAAGATCCCCTTGAGGCCATGCTTCTTAATATGTATGTCAATGATGATGCAAGTAGAGTGGAATGCGTGAATGCTTTACACGGTATGGGCTCGTACTCTTATGAGCCTAGGAAATTGTCCTTTGATATTGAAAATCGAAAAACTCCACCAACTAAGCCATCCATTGAGGAGCCACCAGTGTTGGAGTTAAAACCACTTCTTCCACACCTCAGGGATGAGTTCTTGGGCTCAAATTCTACTTTACCAATTATTATTTCTTCTTGCCCCACTAACTTGCAGGTAGACGCCACCTTGGCAGTTCTTAAAAGGAGAAAGAAAGCAATTGGGTGGACATTGGCTGACATTCGGGGAATAAGCCTCGAATTTTGCATGCATAAAATTATCTTGGAGGATTATGCAAGTCCTTCCGTAGAACATCAAAGGAGGCTAAATGAAGCAATGCAAGAGGTGGTGAAGAAAGAAGTGATCAAGTGCCTTGATGCGGGTGTGGTGTATCCAATCTCCGATAGCTCATGGACTTCTCTCGTAAAATGTGTACCGAAAAAGGTGGGATGACTGTGGTGACAAATGACAACAATGAGATTATTCCCACTCGAACCATCACCGGGTGGAAAGTTTGCATGGACTACCGGAAACTTAACAAGGTGACCCGAAAGGATCATTTCCCGTTGTCGTTCCTTGACTAAATGCTTGATCGCCTTGCAGGGCGAGCTTTCTATTGCTTTTTGGATGGGTACTCGGGGTAAAATCAAATTTTAATTGCCCTAGAGGACCAAGAGAAGACCACATTTACATGCCCATATGGTACATGTGCTTTCTCTCGGATGCCATTTGGGTTGTGTAATGCTCTGACGACCTTCCAACATTGCATGATGGCTATTTTCTTCGACATGGTGGAAGACATATTAGAGGTCTTTATGGATGATTTTAGTGTGGTTGGTGATTCCTTTGAATAATGCTTGGTAAACTTGGATAAAGTCTTGGCCCGATGTGAAGAAACTAATCTCGTTCTCAATTGGGAAAAATGCCATTTTATGGTTGAAGAAGGTATAGTGTTGGGTCACAAGATTTCTAATCATGGGATTGAGGTAGACAAGGCTAAAATCGAGGTGATTTCGAGGCTTCCTCCCCCCACTTCTGTCAAAGGGGTGAGGAGTTTCCTTGGGCATGCCGGGCTCTACCGGCGGTTTATCAAAGATTTCTCGAAGGTCGTGAATCTCCTTTGCAAGTTGCTAGAGAAAGATGCTAAGTTTGTTTTTGATGAAAAATGCATGGAGGCCTTTGAAATTTTAAAGCACAAGTTGACCACCACCCCGATCATTACCGCACCCAATTGGAGTTTGCCCTTTGAACTAATGTGTGATGCAAGTGATGTTGCGGTGGGGGCGGTATTGGGTCAACGAGTTAGCAAAATGTTCCATCCCATGTACTATGCAAGTAAGACTATGAATGAAGCTTAACGGAATTACATGGTGACAGAGAAGGAATTGTTGGCCATTGTATTTGCCATGGAGAAATTTAGGCCATATCTTATGGGGGCCAAGGTAATTATGCACACTGACCATGCCGCCCTTAGGTATTTGATGACCAAGAAATATTCCAAGTCAAGATTGATGAGATGGGTGTTGCTTCTTCAAGAGTTTGACTTAGAAATAGTGGACCGGAATCGCTTGGAGGAAGAAGGGAGACCATGTGACGGCCTTGAGATAAATGATACATTCTCCGACGCGCAACTTCTTTCCATGTCAATGTGTGACATGCCATGGTTCGCGGACATTGCCAATTTCATTGTAACTAGAATTGTCCCGGGTGAGATCTCTTCCAACCAAAGGAAGAAACTCAAACGGGATAGTTTGGATTTTTATTGGGATGATCCGTACTTGTTTAAGATTTGCACGGATGGTGTGATTAGAAGGTGTATCCCGAAAGGTGAACAATTGAGTATTTTGGAGGCTTGTCACTCCTCCCCCTATGGTGGACATCATGGAGGGGTGAGGACGGCTTCGAAAGTTTTGAGTTGCGGTTTCTATTGGCCGACTTTGTTTAAGGATGCTAGTGATTTGGTAAAAATATGTGATAAATTCCAACGAGCGGGAGGGATTTCCAAGAAAGACGAGATGCCTCTTAACACAATTCTTGAAGTTGATATCTTTGATGTTTGGGGTATTGATTTTATGGGTCCTTTTGTTAGCTCGTGTGGGAACACTTACATTCTTGTAGCAGTGGACTATGTGTTAAAATAGGTTGAGGCCGTGGCCTTGCCTAATAATGAAGCTAGGAGTGTGGTGTCATTTCTTAAAAAGAGCATCTTCACAAGGTTTGGTACACCCCAGACAATCATTAGTGATGGAGGATCGCACTTTTGTAATAGAGCTTTTGATACCTTGCTCTCCAAGTATGGTGTTAATCACAAAGTCTCTACACCTTACCATCCACAATCAAGTGGTCAAGTTGAAGTTTCAAATAGATAAATCAAGAGCATCTTGTCCAAAACTGTCAATGCCAATAGGACTGATTGGTCCAAAAAGTTAGAGGATGTACTATGGGCTTACCGGACCGCTTACAAGACCCCAATTGGTATGTTGTCGTACCGGTTGGTGTTTGGGAAAGCATGTCACCTACCAGTGGAATTGGAGCATAAGGCTATGTGGGCCTTGAATAAACTTAATCTTGAGTGGGATGTTGCGGCCAATCTCCGTGTTGAACAACTAAATAAACTTGATAAATTCCGGTTCCATGCATACTCTAGTTCGTCCTTGTATAAGGACAAGATGAAGTACTTGCATGACAAATATGCTCGTGGAAAGGAGTTCAAGGTTGATGATTTGGTCCTCTTGTTCAATTCCCGTCTAAGGTTGTTTCCCGGAAAGCTAAAATCAAAGTGGAGTGGGCCATTTGAAGTTGTATATGTAACCCCATTTTGTGCTCTAGATTTGAAGAACAAAAGTGGTGAAGTCTTTAGGGTGAATGGGCACCGTGTCAAGAATTATCTTGGAAATATTGATGATAGCCATGTGGTGGCTATGGTTAATTTCAAATGATGTGATGGTAACCCGCGTCGTGCTGCGACGTTAAATCAGGCGCTTCTTGGGAGGCAACCCATGTGGTTTTCTTTTTATTTTCTTTGATTTTCTTCGTAGTTAGGATTGATTTTTGAGCTAATTGGTTGTGAGATGTTGCAGGGATTGAGTTGATGCAGTGCAGGGCATAAGTGCAGAAATGTAAAGTCTCTGAAGTTTTTAGTGCGGCCACACGTCCATTTTATGCGGTCCGCACTGGTGTAAGCAAGATATGTTGGCTCTCTAAAGTTTGCCACCGCGGCTACATTGCATTTTGTGCGGACCGCGGTGGACCTCTGCGGCCGCGGTAGCTTTTGTGCGGTCCGCGGAGGTTGCCTTATCAAACTTCAAGTGATGAAACCCAGCATGGTCCGCGGTCCATTTTGTGCGGCCGCGCTGGTAGGTGAGAATGGGTCCCACTGCTTGTCTATAAATATACCTCAAGGGTCTCGTTTTACCCTTTTCGAACCCTAATCACTTAGACTCCTAAAAGCATTGTTCACACTTGAATTGGCCCGTAATTCTTGCTTACATTGCTTAGTTGCATAAATCTTCACAATCTGGTAACATTTCATGCATCTTTCATTGATTAATTTTATATTTTCATTTTATTTTCATGCCCAGCAGTTTTAGCTTCTTTTTCTTTTCGTAGATTCTTCTTTTTCATTTATTTGTTAGCTTAGGGTAATTTAAATGCTGAGTTTGTGTGTTGGTCATTCATGATGGTTGGTAAAATGAGTAAGGACAAGTTAGGTGGAAAAATTGAACAAATTTACAAACCCTAACTCAATACTTAAGTGAAACACTCTTCGCGGCCCGCGGTTGCCTTTGCGCGGACCGCGGTGCCCTAAGGACTGGAAGTGAACTTTTACCCAGCGCGGCCACATTGCACTTTATAAGGTCCGCGCTGGCCCACCACGGTCGCGATCTCACTTTGTGCGGACCGCGTGGGGAGATTTAGAGAGATGATTTTTGGGCCTTTGACCCAACGCAGACCGCAGTCGCTTTTGCGCGGTCCGCGGTGCCCCCTGTGCGGCCGCACTCCCTTTTGTGTGGGCCGCGATGCTATGTTTTGTAACTATTTCTACACCAATTCCTCTGCTATCTGCAATTCATTGCATTTATCTATTTCGTTATCTGCGCTTAAACTAACAATGTTAGATGCGTGTGTTTGCGGATAATGGTTAAACAACGAGGTGGCAAGAGATCACAACAACTTGTGAGAGGTGGTTCCTCCCGAGGGGGAAGAGAATGGTAAAACTCACTCCCCAAGCTTGGGAAAACATCAAAAAGACCCGAAAGTTGATAAAAGCTGCAGATAAAGCTGCTTCCCATTCTTCTGGGAGTGAGTATATGCCATCACAGGACATCTCCTCACACTCAATCCCAACTCACATCACCACCCACTTCCAACTGACTAATACCCCTCCAGCATCACCTACTATCAAGAGTTCGGTGAATGTAGTCTCTGATTCTTCTGAGGAGTCGGCAGCAGGTAATGGGGACGACTCCACCTCCCCCACAACTTCATTATCTGGGGAGAGTGCAGGCAAAGATGAGGAGAAGGTACAAGGTGGTGAAGGTGGTGAGCCTCAGGTTAGAGGCATTGCCCGAACTAGAAAACCTGAGGTGTAGGAAGACAGGTTTGTGAGCCAAGTTGCCTATCATAAGTTCAGGGAGTGGCGGCCGGTGAGGCACTTGATACCGGAGAGGAGCTTTATTGAAAATGACCTACTACCCCACAACCCTAATGTGTAGAGGGAGATTAGAACTAGAGTGGGTTGGGAGTTTTTCATGGAGAAGTGTATTGATGCAAATGAACATATGGTTAGGGAATTCTATTGTAATGTGGCCTACATCGTCAAGGGTACTAAGGTGACCAAGGTTAGAAACAAAAAGGTGTTGTTTGATGGGAAATCTCTGAATGAGTATTTGGGGTTCAGGGAAGAAGATGAGTCTCTCTATCTGGCCAAGTTAGAGATGGGTGAGGGAGTACGTCCATGGTTAGCCCAGTACTTGGTAGTCCCAGGTACTGTTCCAGAGTGGTTTCAAGCAGGGACCAAAATATTTCGGAAGACCTTTAACTTTGAGGATAGAGGGTGGTTGACTTTTGTGTGCAGTCGACTTAACCCCACTACCCATGATCAGACTATTCCACTTGCCCGGGCTGTTCTTGTTGCATCTATCATGGTAGGGTATCCTATCAATGTGGGAAATGTTATGTCCCATGTCATTTCTGCAGTAGGTATTGAGTGTGACTGGAACTGTCCTTTTCCCAACACCCTCACTATGTATTTCCGGGACCTGGAGGTGGAGAAGAAGAGGTATGATGTCAAAGCCAAACCTGTGGCTCCTTACTCTTGGTACAGTTTGAGGGGACCAGACAACCCCAAGGACAAGAACTATAAGCCTCCTGCTTCTACCCCAACTGGCCAGTCTGAAGAGTCAGTTGAGGTAGAGGCCTCCACGGATCCTGCCTCCACAGTTGCTGCCATGCCTGCCGGACCTTCCACTTCTGATGATGTGCCTCCGGGACCTTCCACCATAGCTGACCCAGAGATTCCATCTTCCCGAGCCCATCCTATCATTGCCCACAGATTGCACCAGACACTTCAGAGCGTGAACAACTAGATGTTTACTGCTTCATCCAAGTTGTCCACTTTGACCTCCACAATTGCAGCTCAGTCAGCTCCTCCGCCAGTCCAGTTTCCACAATCTATAGAGGATGCTTTGAAGAAGTTGCTTGATAACCATAAGAAGATCCTTAGCACCCAGGACGATTTGGTGAAGGCAGTGGCTTCTCATGGCAAGGCTCTCAAAGATCTTGCCAAAGAGCACAAGAAGCTGCGCAAGACACGGGCTTCCAAGGAGTCCGTGAAGGAGCTTAGGGCAGATGCAGAGAGACTGAAGGCAGATCAGCTGCCTTTGGATTTATTATTTGAGGACCCAGCAGTAGCCCCAGCAGCAGCCACAGTTCAGAAGTAGTCACAGAGGACCCTTAAGAGGAAGAGGACTATCCCGAGAGCAGATGATGTCATCATCCAGTTGGCGGACCTACCAGAGGCTTTCTCTAGTCAGCCACAGGATGTACCAGAGTCACAGCCTGTCCAGGTTCAAGCCCCAATCCCAGCAGCGGAGCAGCAGGAGATCGGGAACTAGTTTGAGGTTCCCGCAGATACAGAGGACCCGGGGACCACTCATGTTCCTATACATACAGACGAGGCTTAAGGAGCTCCTATATTCTTTACTCTTGATTCTTTTATGCTTATTTGCTTAGTTGGCATTGGGGACAATGCCAGCTTTTATTTTTAGGGGTACACCCTACTTTTTATCCGGATGATTGTATATATTAGCTGACTTAGTTTATGTTTCTATTGATTTTCTATTTGGTCTGTATATAACTTTACATTTAGTTACTTTTATCGCACTTTTTATCTTCTCTTTGGTCTGTATGTAAAATTACATTTTTGTATATATTCATCCCCAGTTGTATATTTTAATCCCCTTTTGTAAATATTCATTCTATTTTCTATTTTCGTACAATTTTTTCATTTTTAGCTTAGTAGATAGGCTCGTAGCCTTTTTGTCTCGTTTTTGGCACTTTCAATAAGCCCTTGATTTTCTTAATGCCACGGTTCTTTCCAAGGTTGGAGTATTGTGTGAACCGGGTGGCTCTTCCCGATGATGGATGGTGTGACAACCTTCTTAAGGGTTTGAGTCCGTTTTTTATCTTTCTTTTATTTTTAGTAGTTTATAGTTGAGGGTAACTCAAGCATAGCTTCACTTGCCTAACAAATTTGCGTTTGATCCCATGGTCAAAGACAAGTGGTTGTGTTTAGGATTGTGAAAGTAGTGACCTTGAGACTTTTGTGTTGACCAAACAAACATCATGTGGTCTTTCGGGACTATTGTGTGCTCAATCGTGTCTAAGGTTGTTGTGGACCCTCGGCTCTATGTCTTTAGTAATCCTTGAGTGTGTATTGTGAGAAATCAAATTTTGAGTCCAAGTCCCGAGCCAATGGTCTAGAACTTGCCCTGAATGTCTGTTGAGGCAAAGTTTAGAGTGAAGTTTGGCTTGAGAAGTGATTATAGGCTCTCCTTGATCCAAATGATAAGTTGAACAATTCCATAGCCTACCAATGAGATAATCCCTAGCTAACCCTTTTGAGCCTTAAAACCTTTTTCTCTCAAGAACCAATGCTACAAGCCTATACCCGTTCTAAATTCTACCCTCTCTTGGCACCCAAATCTTCCCTTGAGTAATGGCAAAGTATAAGTTTGGGGGGGGGGGAGAGACAAGAAAGGAAACAAAGTGGTAAAAGTTACAAAAGCAAAAGAAAAGGAAGGCAATGAAAAAGAAAGAAAAGAAAAGGACAAAAAGAAAGCTCGATGTGAACAAGAATAAAAAGGGATTCAAGGAAAACAAAAGTGAAAAAGGTGTGGAAAAGTAGAAAAAGGAGAAATGTTTTGAATTGCATAAGAAAGAGTGACAATGTGTCTCTCTAACCCCTTGAAAGGAAGTGAAATACTCAAAAGAGTCAAGAGAATTGTGCCAAAATGAATCAAAAGAAGTGCTTTAGGGAAGACGGAACCCATATAGACCAACAACATTTCCTACCGTCAACCAAAAAGCCTTCACATTGACTCCACAAAAGCCCTATATGATCTCGAGTTGGATGACGCTCGCATTAGTGGATACTTACATGAGGGTCAAGCATATGGTACTTAGAGCCGGACTTGTGACCTTTCCTTGAGAGAGATGAGTGAACTCCCATTAACCTCGATTTGTGTGCTTATACTCTAAAAGGTGAGGTTTGCTTAGGGAGAGTTGAGGATGTGTGAGTTTGGGTTCCATAGCGACCAAAGTAATTGAGAGAGTTCTTTGATGAAATGAGTCAATTCTTGATGCTCTTGTGTCGCACTTGATCCATAGTTTTCAAGGTTTAAATGTTGTTAATGATCCATTTGTATTGAGGGCAATTGTTAGTCCCAATTGATGCTTGTTGAGGTTACTTTAGGTCAGCTGGAATTACTTGGATTTTCCTTTAAGGGGTGGGTCTTATTTTGTTTGCTTGAGGACAAGCAAAGTTTTAAGTTTGGGGGAGTTGATAAGTTAGGATTTTAACATGTTTTATGCCCCTACTTGCCTATGCTTTGATCATATATTTGTACAAAATAGTCCCAAAAGGCTCACAGGTTGTGCTTGTTTGCAGGTTTGATTGACAAAGTGACGAAATGTCAAAGACCGGCTCAAAAAGGAGTGAAACCTGCTCAAGTATCAAAGACCAAGAAATCTAAGGGAAGAAAGCCTAGTGCGGATTGCGCAAAGTGGTATGCGGCCGCACTAGGAGATTCAGAGAGTTGGCAAACTGGGCTCAAGGGCAATGCGGTCGTGGTACATATCTCGCGGTCCGTGGTCAGGGCTCCGCGGACGCACTACTCTTTTGTGCGGTTCGCGGTCAAGAGATTTAGAGAACTACAAATTTTGCCAAGACAATGCCATGCGGTCCGCGATCATTATTTCACGGACCGCGCCAACTCCCTCCGCGACCGCGATCCATTCTATGCTGTCCGCGGAGTCCAAGTTCAGAGAATCCAAAGTTGAAGTCAAGGAGCCCAGAACAGCCCCGATCCATTTAGTGCGGCCCGCACTGACCCCGCATGGGTATTTTTGTCCAATTTTTCCAGTCTAGTATAAATAGAACATTTTACCATTTTTAGGTCATCAGCTATTTTCAGAACAGTGTTGCGCTCGTGAGAACAACTTTTGTAGCCATTTTTGGCATCTTAACTTCAACCTAACAATAGATTCTTGCAATTTAATTTAGTATTTAGTTATTATGTCTTGTTATTCATCTATTTCTTTATTTTCTTGTTAAATCATGAGTAGCTAAACCCATTAGCTAGGGTTGTGGCTCAACCCTAGTGTGGGTAATTAATGGGTATTGCCATCTAGGGTTAGATTGACTATGGGTGTTTGCTATTTGGGTTGATTTTATGTTTTAATCTAGGAATTGGTGGTTGCAAACACTGATTTGTGTTTTGTGGGTTTAACTTTTCTTGAGAAAGAGAATCTAAGGAATTGGGATAGACTCATGAGAAATGGTAGTCCCAATTAACGGGTTAAACCTCGAGAGAGTAATCACCCTACTTGAACCCTAGTTGTTTGATCTAATTTGCCTACGCATTTGGTCTCGAGAGGGACAATTGGGCAAAATCACTCTCTCTACTGAGAGGTGTGAGAGTGAGTAAAATTGTGCAACGGTTAGCATAAGCCCCAATTATGTCAATCGAACCTTAGTAACATCTACCCGTCAATTAGCCATCTAGGTGATGCCATGACCCTAGTGCCTTTCTTCCCATTAGATACAACTTTAGCAATCATCTCGTAGCATAATCTAGCTTAAATTAGTAGTTTGATAATAGTAGTTTGTAGTTTAAAAACCTAAAAAATGAAGAGAAGATCATCTAAGAGCACACACTGTTGATACCTAATTTTTTCCTGTGTATTTTATATACTCAAAATAGCATGTATATGCATATATAAGCATGCCCAAGAGTTTTGGTATTTTTCCCTTATTTTTGAAGATTTGTAAAATCAATTTGTTGTCTATTGTAATAGTACAAAATTCAATAATTATTTCCAGACTATTATTTTTGGTGAATAATTTATTTTTATTCTCATATTTACACCAAAATATAATTAAGGTGATTTTTCATATTTTTTAAAATTTATTTGGTATTTATAAAGCTAAATTACTATAATTGTATTTATAGCCTATTTTTCGATTAATACTATTTTACAATTACAAATATTGCTCCCAATATTTTTAAAATAATATTTATATATTGTTAATCAATTTAGTGCTTTTAATTGGTTTTGAAAGTTATTTTAACTATTTTTATTAAATCAAAAGGGAAAAATTGGCTATTTAACGTATAGACCATTTACATTCCAATTATAGCCACATTCTAGCCCCAATTTGAACCCAACTTCAACTGGCCCATTTTCAAAACCAACCCAATCCATAACCCAATTATAATACCCGATCGAACCCCCCTTTTAAATCACAGCCGTTGATTTAGAAGATCAACATGTCAAATTAAACATTTCCTTTTTTAATTCACAGACTACCCCCCAACCCTAATTCATTTCCACCCTTCAACCGCCCTTGAACCACCAAACTCTCTCAAACTCTCTCAAGGTTTTTTGAAACCCTAACCTCCCCTACCTTGTTCCACCGTGTTTTCACCAGAGTATATGGCTTCTCAAGCCATGGACAGCCTATACTTACCTCCTATGGCTCCTGCATGCCTGTTGTTCGAAGGTTCGAGGCCAGACCTCGAGGGTTTTCACCAGACCTTCACCGATTCTGGCCATCTCCGGCCTTGCTCCAGTGGTACTTGGTCTTTTGAGCCTGATTATGACATTATCTGACTTAGATCGGATATTTTCGAAGCCTTACTCATCTCTAGGGTTCATCTGAAACCCTAACTATCAAGGTTCTCTCCGATTATTTTTAGATCTGTTACATGTTTGCACTATTGCTTAAGTTTCTTAAACTTTCTCTCCGATTTTCTTTCAAAAGTTACTTTTTTTGATTAGGGTTTCTGGAAGGTTCTTAAAATGTTTCTGACTCTTCTTCTTCTCCTTTTCTTGGTGTGAATCGATCCCTGCTATGTTCTTATTTTGCTTTTTTCTGACTCGCATGTTTTCTTCACGTGTTCTTATATTTGATGTATTATGAAGTTTTCTGTTGTTCTCTGTTCTGTCTTCTACCGATTTCAATATCATGCTCTCACATGCCCATCTAATGTGTTTCTTTACTATGTTGTCCTACTGAGTTTTAGTCCTTTGTTTTCCTTTACCTGACTTTACCTGGATTCTTTCTAGATGTGTTTCATTGACTGTTTCTTTAAGTTTACACTACCTGAACTCATTTAAATTCCAAACTTTTCTTGAAACTTGTTTCCTGTACTAGTTTCTATGTTCTATTTGCCTTGAACTTGCTATTGTGCTTGTATGCTTCTCATGAGACTCTGAAAGAGGTCTCTAAGTCTGTTTCAATAGCTTGCCTTCTCATCTCTGTATCGAATTCGAGTTTAAAAACCCTAGGATTTGGGGGTTTCTTTGGCAAATTTGGTTTTATGTTTGGACAAGGGTTCTACTTTGAAACTTTGAACTCTCAGACTCACTCCGAGTTTATGAATTGAATTTGAACTTTTTCTACATTTGTGATTTTGAAACTTTCTTGATAGTCTTTCATAATTAGCATGACCTCCTTCTTGCTTGACATGTTTATGTGTTTTATATATGAGAACTTCTCTTTCAAAGGTTTTGCCAACTGTTAATTGATTCTGAATCCCTTTAATGTTGCTTATTTGATTGTTACTGATTTTCCCCTAAATTAAAACTTTCCATTACCTGTTATCTGACTCGAACAAGGCTTTCAATTTGGTTCTTTTACTGGCTGTTTTACTGATTATCTTTCCTTGTTTTCACAAATCAAGTACCACTAGACTTTTACCTTAAATGTCTTCTATGTATTTACCCTTATTTGTCTGCTCTGTACAAGATATTTACTTGATCTCCTTCTTTAAATAACTTCTGTCCATTACCGTTTAACTTTGATCTCCTTAATTAAAGGAAGTTCATATACTTATTGATTTTAATTGGTGAATAGTTCCATAATTACCACTAAACTCTTATTCTTGCCTTATTTTCTACACCACTTTTCAATTATAAATACCCTGCTCTTTCATTAACACAGACACAATTTTTAAGCATATAAAAATCACAACTCTCTTCTAAAACCTACACTCTTGCTTCTTGATTGCACTTTGGCTTCTACAAGTCTACTGTTTCTCCCTACTTTCTTCTTTGAACTGGTATGTCCTACTTTGATTCTAGCATCAAATCCAATGTGTTTACTTACAAGCTTTTATGCACATGCCTACTTTACTGCTTTGTAGAGTTCAATTTTAAAGTAACTACTTATGTCTTGCTATCTGTTGCTGCAATGAATCCCTATCCCTATCCTTTTATGTGCATGGGCTGTAGTTTAAGACATGGAAACATACAAAGTTGTTGTCATGGATTAAGAATGGGTCCTTTGGATCCTAGCCTCTTTCAATTTCCCATACCCTCATTCCCTTATGTGCATTGAGTTAAGGTACAGCCTGGCAGCATCCAAATTGTTGTCCAGGGCTGAACCTGACCTTCAAAAGGTCCTGACTCTCTAATCTTTAAGCTGACAGGCTGGTCTGGGGTGTGCCAGCAGCCCATTTGCTAGGCATGACCACCAGCCTGCCCTGGATCCCCCTAATTCCCTTTCATTGCCCTTACACTTACTCCTAGTCCTTAAGTCTTGCCCCCCCCCTTATGAGCCTTGCTTTGGGAAACTTGAGTTCCCTATGAACTTGGACATTTGAGTGTTGTCCCTTCCACACTGCACTATAATATGTTCTGCAATGATATTTGGGGTGCAAGCACTGCCTGGAACTCTTGAAGTTCCTTGGAACTTTGACAAATCCCAAATAAGAGAAAGGCTTTGAAAATCCAATCTTGGAAGTTGGTTTATCTCATATTATTAGACTTTGAGTCTGGATTAGGCTGATTAGATGTAGATATAATCACTTCTGTAAATTTGATCATTCCTTTTGATTCACTTGGTGTGTACTAAGCTGTGTAATAAACTTTGTAACAACTACTGGGGTATAGTGAAAAGGGGTGGGATTGAATGCATGTCAAAGGGATAGATACCATGCCTATAGGATGTATACTCTTTCAAATTCTGCTTAGAAATCATGTTAATAGGATTATTACTTTCAAACTCTGCATTTCCACATAGAAACCATGCCTATAGGATGTATACTCTTTCAAATATTGCCTAGAAATCATGTTAATAGGCTATCACTTCCAAACTCTGTATTTCCACATAGAAATCATGTTCATATGCTATCACTTTCAAATTCTGCATTCTTCACGTAGATACCATGTCTATAGGATTAATACTTTCAAATTCTGCACTTTCACCTAGAAATCATGATCATAGGGTTATCACTTCCAAACTCTGCATTCTTCACGTAGATACCATGCTCATAGGTTTTCTGCACTTCATAATATATACCATGTCAATGAATCGATGGTGAATCTGCACATCATATAGATTATATGCCTATAGGATTTCCTGCATTTTTGCATGTGCATCTGTCATTAGTCAAATCTACTTATAGGATCTAAAATATGTCAATCACACATCGATGACCTGCCTAGAGAATTTCTGCATAACAAAATCAGTGACGCCTAGAAAGCATGCCTATAGGAGTAATCAATTAAATCTGAATTGCCCACTCGCCTTTTAAATCTAAAATTAGTGGTAATTCATCTAACACTCGCAGAGCTTAATAATTTTTTGCAATCAGTTTGTTCTCCCCATCATTGAATTAATAGATATCATGCCTATAGATCCTGTTTATCATACATAAATATTTAGATAATTAATTAATTGTCAATTTTCTGCAACTTCATCTAAGCAGGACTAATTCCGACTCCCTATCTGGGAAATATGGGGTAAATCAATTCTTCCTACGCTAATTTTAATTAAGGACCAAAACAGTATGTGTAAATTCGTTTCTTTAAGTGAGGAGGCCTACTTGAGCCTTTAATTGTTCCTATTTTGTCATTAACTGCTTTATGTGTTTTGATTATCGCCCTAGAATTTTATCCTTTTTAAATCTCTGTAAAGCCAAGCTCCCTCCCTTTAGGATTAGTAGTCCTAAACACCTCCGGGATTGATAGGTGGGACGAGTAATAGCATGCAGTAGGTAACGATACCATTCCGCGCTTAATACCTTAACGGGGTGGGAAGGGTCGACATGGAGATGATGATCACATGATAACACTATGTGTACGATTGGTTACCGATGTTGTGTGGATGATCCATGTGTTTTAAAAACCTAGGACCCCTTTCCTTTATATAACTTTGTTTAATATCAATAAATTATGTCTTTCCAATTACCCGAAAACTCCCTTTTAATTTTATTGCATTCTTCTTTTTCCTTCTAAATTTTTCTTCTTTGTTTATTCAATGCCTTGACTAATTTGCTGCACTTAGACCCTCCCTCAAACAAATTGTAGATTCCAACATGCTTGTAACATACCTGTTTGCAACCCTTATGTGTGAAATTATTTGTATACTTTTTTGCCTTAAAGTCACAATATAGCATGGCCGGGAACCACACTAGTGGATCTTGAGGGGTGCTTAACACCTTCCCCTCGAGATAATTTCTAGCCCTTACCCGAACTCTAATTTTCAAACTCAAAACCCTTAGTGTCCTAATGCACTTAATCATTAGGTGGCGACTCTTCAAATCCAAAACCCAATTCCCAAACGGGAATAGTGTTGTCTTCTCAAATGTCGTAAACCCAATTTCGCTTTAGAAAAAGGGGGCGTCGACAGCATGGGCTCTGCTGGGGATTCTTTAGGCTTTTACCACTTCATGTTATATTTGACGTTACTGTTTTCCTTCTTGCTTTATTTAATACCTTTATTTGAAACTGAATTGTCTTTTTCTTTCCTTTTTCTTTAATGCTTTTCATTTACTACTTTCCTTCAATGACGTTATAATTTTTTTACTGCAATTATTGTAATCATTATGAACGTGAAAATACGTGACAATTTGTTTCATTTTTGTAGTTGCATCTTCAACTTCATATTCCACTTGTGCCAAACAAATACCATAGCAATGCTTAATGAGTGGTTGCGCTCTTCTGATATTGTCACCCCCTAAATTTGAAAAAGGCATATTTGCGGTAAAACCAGTCGATCAGCAGTGCAGTCGACGGTTCCATGCCTTTCCCTCTTGAGTTGTCCGCTCAAGGGTACCGGTCTAAAACCCTATAGAAACCATATTCTATTTAATTGTTCATGTATCACTGTCAAACCTAGTCGAGTCAGTTATGATGTCCATATAATAACTCTTTAAGATAGCCTTATCCAAAGTCCACTGGGTTCCCCTGGAACCCAAACAGACAACACCATATTCTGTGCATTTATTTGGAGAACTAAATGCCATTATGCTAATTATTAATTTAAATAGTCGAGTCCGGTGGGGTAAGGGACTAACACTTTATTTTGCAAAAAATAAGGTACGAAATCCCCATATTCGACATGGTAACCAACATTCACCTAAGGTTGCTAAGCTGGTGGGAAGACCTTTATTCCAGTGACCGGACTCTCGTCCGCAAGTATTTGGGAAACTTACCCTCTCTTTTGGAAATTCAGCCAGAGAACAAAATCATAGAGGTTGTGACCTTGTTCTGGGGCAGTGATAGATTAGTATTTCGATTTGGGGACTTCGAAATGACCCCATTGCTAGAAGAGATGGGTGGGTTAGCCAGTATTCCTTGGGAGACTCTAGGTTTGCTCATGCCAGAAAACTGCAAGGGTAGGGGTTTCTTCAAAATGATGGGGTTAAAGAAAAACTCAGATTTGACTTGTTTGAAGGACTCCTATATTGGTTTCGACTACCTGTACGAGAGGTACAGTTATAGCAAGTCCTACCACACGTATCCAGATGAATTTGCCCTCACATCATTAGGGCATATCCATAGGAGGGTTTTCGTCTTTATGTTCTTCTTCTTGGGAATGATAGTGTTTCCTATGAAGAAGGCTAGGATCCATACCAGACTATCCATGGTCACCAAGACACTGATGGAGGGGATAGGAGGGCAGCCTTTATGAATAGTGCCCATGATTGTTTCTGAGATTTACCGAGCTTTGGAGAACTGTCAATGAGGGGCCAGTCATTTTGAGGGTTGCAACTTACTACTCCAACTCTGGCTTATAGAACATCACCAGAAGGGTCGATACCGTCAAGAGATTCCGCGAAGGCCGTGGAATGATCATATAGCCTTTAACCATCCCAAGGGAATGAACTATATGCCTGACATGTTTGCTCAGCCGGGGGATGCTCGAGGATGAGTAGAGTTGTTTGAAAACTTGAAAGAAGATAGGGTGCAGTAGATGTTCGAATGGTTCCCCCCTGGAGAGTTCATCATCCGCTCTCGGGACGCTCTATTCCTTATACTCATTGGTCTGAGGGAAACTTATCCCTATGTCCCTCTCCGAGTCATGAGGCAGGTAGGGAGAAAGCAAGTTGTACCAAAGGTCGAGAAGATGAGTCATTTCAGGGCTGATTTACAAGACGACGATAGTCCATACAAATGTCAAGCTCAACATATGTGGAACAGCAAGATCATCCTGGAAATGGATTCCATAGAGCCTGACAGGTATCATGTCGGTTACACCTCATACTATCTAGGTTGGCTAGAAAAAGATCATGCTGGGTCAGGACAACCCGGGTCTGTTCGAGGTCACAGGGTCATCGACGAAAGGGCTGAGATACAGGTTAAATACAATCAATTGCGCAAAAGGGTCAGGGAGCGAGAATGAACATCAACAAATTCAAGAAGCAAATCAAAAGTTGATCGAGGAATGGAAGGATATGGCTGTCAGAGCCAACAAGCGTCTAGGGCATTTGGAGCAAGGCTTGGTAGAGCTGGAAGGGAAATTCATCCGGAGAATCGAGAATTGCCAAAACGCTGAGGGAAATGAAGGAGGACATTTGGCTAGGCCTTATCTGCTGCTGGGATTGCGTGAGCTGGTGAAGCTGGTCGATGGAGCCAAAGATGCCGAGTCTGGGGAAGGTCCTTCTGGGACCAAATAGTTAGGAGTATCTTCTCTTTTTTTTTCTTTGAAATGTAATAAGGCAAATGGCCATTAGTGACATTTTTTACTTTATGCAATTTTAGTATCGTTTTGGGATTCGTCTTATTTTTATCAATAAAATGAGGCATTTAGCAATATAAGTTGTCCAAATCAACTTGTCGCTAGACCTACCTCGGGCACAACGAGGCTCCCAAATTAGGAAACGAATTATATTCTCGCACTATGTGTATAAATATCGCAACTTCTTTTCTTACAACCCACATTAACTTGTTACCTTTTTGTTTTTACTTTTATTTTTATTCCCCTCCCCAAAAGGTTAGTTCGTGCACTCTGGCATCGTCATCCTAATCCACAAGATCTAAGGGCCCTCCACCTCCTCCTCCTCCAAGTCCTATCAAAAACAAGAGCAAAGCAAAAAATGGAAGACTTGAACAACGTCAGAAAGGAGAACTCAGTTGAAAGGGTAGAGGTTCCTCAGGGTATTCAGGCGTCCAAAGAAAGTGCTGCTCAGCTCGAACAAAAGTTACTGAAATTTCAAGAAGAACTAGACCAAGTTCGGAACTTGGCAAGCTTGTCATTCTCCCTCACTACTCCAGACGTCAACTTTCCCAATGCTCAACACCCCATACCTCCACAAAACATCCCGAAGCCGCAGAAACAACCCCCTACTCATCTAAATTACAACACATGTCACAACAACACTCCACTCCTCGTACCTGAACCATCAAATGATCGTCTCCACCACACTCCCATCTATTTGGAAACCCTACCATAATACACTCAGCCCATTACAAACACAACAAAGTCTGATGACAAAGACTCTCATCAAGAACCTGGCCACCGAGCTCAAGAAATTGACTAGCCGAGTCCAGGGCGTTGAAGGAAACAAAGGCATTGAAGGGCTGAATTATGAGGATCTTTGCATTTAGCCAGACGTCGAACTCCCTGAGGGGTACAAACCTCCCAAGTTCAAAATGTTTGACGGCTCGGGGGATCCTAGAGTCCATTTGAGGACATATTGTGATAAGTTGGTCGGCGTAGGAAGAGATGAAAAGATTCACATAAAACTCTTAATGAGAAGTTTGAAAGGCGATGCGTTATCTTGGTACATTAGCCAAGATCCCAATAAGTGGACAAGCTGGGTAGGAATGGCGTCCGATTTCATGGACAGGTTCAGGTTCAATACAGAAAATGCACTAGATATCTTCTACATCTAGAGTTTGAAAATGAAACTCACTGAGACATTCCGCGAGTATGCTACTCGATGGAGATGCGAGGCTGATAAGGTTAGGCCAGCCTTAGAAGAAGATTAGATGAACAGATTTTTCATCTGAGCTCAGGATCCACAATATTATGAGAGGTTAATGTTGATAGAGGGCCAGAAATTCTCCGATATCATCAAGCTAGGAGAAAGGATCGAGGAAGGCATTAAGAGCGGTATGGTCATTAATTTTGAGGTACTGCAGGCTACCAACAAAGCCCTAAAATCTGGTGGCGTGTCCAAGAAAAAGGACGTAAGTGTCGTGATGGTTGCACAGAGAACTAAATCCCCAGTAAAATACCAACCCTACACAGTACCCCCCTCACATACCAGCCTATCCCTAATTACCAAGCACCTCCGCCTTCTTACCAAATTCCATCACCTACTTACCAACCATCCCCCTCCCCTACATATCAACCTACCTCACCAAGATATTCCCAACCTACACCCATCTACCAAGCCTATAATGCTCCCTACCAATTTCCTCCTGCCCGCCAAAATTTCCCCAGGCCACTTCTTAATTTCGACCATAGACCTCCCAAGCAATACACCACCATCGCTGAGCCAATCGACCAACTATATGAAAGACTCAAAGCAACCGGTTACGTCACCCCAATCCCTGCTATAACTCCAGAAAATCCTTCCTAGTGGTTCAATCCAAACAAAACCTGTGCATACCATTCCGGCATGAAAGGGCATACCATTGATGAGTGCCGATCTCTGAAAGATAAAATCCAAGATCTAATTGATAACAAAATCATCGTGGCCAAGGAACCTGCTCCTAACATTTGCAACAATCCCTTGCCTGATCATAAGGGTGGTGGTGTGCATATGATCGAAGTAGAAGATGATTGGGACCCCAAAGGGTCAATTAGATTAATCGCCGAAGGTGACGAGCCCAAGAAAACAACAGTCACACTGAATCTAATTGTAGTCCAGATCCAGCCCTCTGGGGATGCTAAAGTAAACATGTTTGTGCCTCTCGAGCTTGAAACACCGTCATCCAAAAGGACTGCAGAGTCAATTGAGGTGGAGTTTGGTCTCTAGAAGGCTTATTGAAACTGGGACTGATAATCTCTGGCGGAAGATACAGGCAAAATAATACTCAGTTGTTGATCAATTAAATAAAACACTAGCACGGATCTCCATTCTAGCTCTACTAAAGAGCTCTGAGACACACAAGAACGCCCTGATGAAGATACTGAGCGAGGCATACGTACCCAATAATATAACTGGATGAGAGATGGCGAACATGGTTGGGAAGATATTGGAGAGTCATAAAATCACTTTCCACGAGGATGAGTTGCCCCCTAAAGGTGTAGGCCATAACAAAGCGTTGCACATCACTGTGCAATTCGAAGACTATTTCATCACCAGGACTTTGATTGACGAAGGGTCCAGCCTCAATATTTGTCCATTAGTGACCCTCATAACATTAGGGAAGAGTCTGCATGAAATCAAGGATGGGGCAATCAACGTCAAAGCTTTTGATGGTTCCCAAAGATCCACTATTGGGGATATCAGTTTATGTCTGCAAATGGGGCCAACTTGGTTCGATGTTGATTTTCAAGTAATAGACATCCCATCATCCTACAACTTACTACTAGGACGACCTTGGATCCACGCCGCTGGAGCTGTAGCATCAACCCTGCACCAGGCAGTGAAGTTCGAGTGGAATCACCAAGAGGTGATTATTCATGGTGATGGGAGTAACCCCATATACAGTCGTCAAACCATGTCGGCGATCGAAAGGAGAAGGAAGCTGGGAGGAGAAACTTACCACCAAATTGAGCGAGTCAACACCGTGGACAAAGATAAGTGGTGGGATAATAAGATAGGGAGTATACTAAATTGGAGCGGGTATGAACCTGGCAAAGGGTTCGGCAAGAATCTCCAAGGAATCACCAAGCCTATCAAACTGAAGAAGCATGGCACCACTTTCGGGTTAGGGTATGGATATACTTGGCAGGAATTCAGGAACTAGTCTCCACCATGGAGAAGCCCTTACTATCCGCTGGAGCACCCGATACCCACATGTAGCACACTTTTCAGCCAACAAACGTCCTATATGGGTCAGAGGAAGATGAAACATTGGCCGCAATGAAGAAGCTGTTCTTGGAAGATGACAATATGGACTGTCATGTCATTCTCGGGGAGGAAGGGGAGGAAGGCCCTTCCATACATGCGGTGAGCTTCGGGGTAGCAAGGCTGAACAAAGCACTATGCATTATTTTTACTTTTTCATGAGTTGATTTCCTTTCAGTATTATCTCTAAATTTTGAAAAGAGCTCCGATGTTCAAAATAATTTTGGAATTTATCAAAGTATTTCAGTTTCTTATTATTTTTCTCTGCCATTTACTTTATTTTTACACAGCATTACTATTACTTATCTTGATAAACCGACGAATGTGACATGCGACGAGGTAACGCAACAAACGGATATAGACTCAAAAGAGGATGAGATACCATAAGAGGTCATTAAAGAGGTCAAAGGCTTTGAGAATGGACCTAAGTCTAACCTGGACGAAACTGAGGTTGTCAAATTGGGGATACAGAGAATGTTAAGGAAACGCGCATCAGTGTTCACCTGTCACCGTCAGAAAAGGAAGAGTACACGGAATTCTTAAAAGAATATGAGGACATATTTGCCTGGTCATATGATGAAATGACCGGTATCAGCACATCTACTGTAACTCACAAACTGCCAACGGATCTGACATGTCCACTGGTAAAGTAGAAGCTTAGAAAGTTCAAGCCAGACATGAGTTTGAAAATCAAGAAAGAAATTACCAAACAAGTCAAAGCCAAGGTCCTCAGGGCAGTGGAGTACCCGACATGGTTATCCAACATTGTGCCAGTGCCAAAGAAGGACGGGAAGGTCAGAGTCTGTGTCGACTATCGGGACCTCAACCGGCCCAGTCCGAAAGATGACTTCCCATTACCGAACATACACATCCTCATTGACAACTACGCCAAGCAAGAGCTGCAGTCATTCGTCGATTGTTTTGCTGGGTACCATCAAATATGGATGGACGAAGAAGACGCAGATAAAACGGCTTTCATTACGCCATGGGGAATGTATTGTTACAAGATGATGCCATTTGGATTAAAGAATGTTGGGGCCACCTACATGAGGGCTATGACTACTATTTTCCATGACATGATACACAAAGAGATAGAGGTGTATGTAGATGATGTCATCATCAAATCCAAGAAAGCCACTGACCACATGGAAGATTTAAGAAAGTTCTTCCACAAATTGAGAAAGTATAACCTGAAACTGAATCCTGCCAAGTGTGCATTCGTGGTTCCTGCCAGAAAGCTGCTTGGGTTCATCGTAAGTCGACGAGGAATATAACTCGATCTGTCAAAGGTCAAAGCCATTCAAGAATTCCTACTGCCAAAGAACAAGAAAGAGGTTATGAGTTTCTTGGGGAGACTCAACTACATTGGCCGGTTCATAGCCTAGTCCACTGTCATTTATGAACCAATATTTAAGATGTTGAAGAAGGACGCCGCCACTAAATGGAATGATGATTGTCAAAAGGCCATCGACAGAATCAAGGAATACCTGTCAACACCGCTAGTCCTGGTCCCGCCCGAACCAGGTAGACCGTTATTGCTCTAACTTGCAGTACTGGATGGAGAATTCGGTTGTGTTTTAGGACAACATGATGAAATGGGGAGAAAGGAGCAAGTCATCTACTATCTCAGCAAGAAGTTCACCCCGTACGAGGCCCGGTATTCCCTGCTAGAACGCACTTGTTGTGCTCTGACTTGGGTAGCTCAGAAGTTGAGGCATTATTTCTGTGCCTGTACTACTTATCTTATATCAAGGATGGATCCACTGAAGTACATATTTCAGAAGCCCATGCCCATGGGCAAGCTAGCCAAATGGCAAATCTTGCTGAGTGAATTTGATATTGTCTACGTAACCCAGAAAGCGATCAAAGGACCAGCACTAGCTGATCATTTTGCTGAAAACCCCGTGGGCGAAGAATACGAGCCTCTAAAGACGTATTTTACTGATGAGGAGGTATCTTTCATAGGAGAAGACATTGAATCCTATGAAGGCTGGAGAATGTTTTTTGACGCAACAGCAAACTTTAAAGGAGTTGGCATAGGAGCAGTTCTAGTGTCAGAAACAGGTCAACATTATCCGGTGTCCGCCAAACTCAGGTTCCCGTGCACCAACAACATGCCCGAGTACGAAGCCTGCATCTTGGGGCTCAAGCTAGCCATTGACATGAAAGTTCAGGAGTTACTAGTGATCAGGGATTCCGACTTGCTCATACATCAGGTTCGAGAAGAGTGGGCAACCAAGAACTCCAAGATACTCCCATACTTGCATCACGTACAGGAGTTGAGGAAGAATTTTACAAAGATAGAATTCCGGCATGTTCCCAGAGTTCAGAATGAGTTCACCGATGTAATGTCCACTCTATCATCCATGATTCAGCACCCAGATAAGAACTTCATTGATCCTATCCCAGTAAAAATCTCGGATCAACCCTCTTATTATGCTCATGTCGAGGAAGAAGCAGATGGAAAACCATGGTTCGATGACATTAAGAAGTATCTGTCAATAGGAGAGTATCCAGAACTTGTAAACACTACTCAAAAGTGCACACTGTGGATATTGTCCAATCATTTATTTCACAACGAAGGAATCCTGTATAGGAGGACTCCCGATTTGGGATTACTAAGGTGTGTCAAAGCAAAGGAAGAATCCATGTTGTTGGAAGAAGTTCATGTGGGGACATGTGGTCCACATATGAATGGTTTCATCTAAGCAAAGTAAATACTCCGAGCCAGTTATTTCTGGATGACTATGGAGAAAGACTGCATCTAGTATGTTCGGAAATGCCATCGTTACCAAATTCATGCAGACATGATAAAGGTGCCTCCTAACGAGCTCAATGCAACAAGCTCACCATGGGCGTTCGCCGCTTGGGGAATGGATGTCATCAGACCTATCGAGCCTGCCGCATCAAACGGGCAGAGGTTCATTCTAGTGGAAATTGATTATTTCACCAAATGGGTTGAAACAGCATCGTATAAGGCATTAACCAAGAAGGTTGTGGCAGACTTTGTCCGCGATCGTATCATTTACCGGTTCAGCGTCCCAGAGTCAATCATCACTGATAATGGTTCCAATCTCAACAGCGATCTAATGAAAGCGATGTGTGAAACCTTCAAGATCAAGCACAAGAATTCTACAGCCTACAGGCCTCAGATGAATGGAGTTGTAAAAGCGGCCAATAAGAACATCAAGAAGATACTGAGGAAAATTATAGAAAAACACAAATAGTGGCACGAAAAACTATCATTTTCTTTATTGGGATACCGTACCACAGTCCGCACATCAATTGAGGCGACTCCTTATATGCTGGTTTACAGTACCGAGGCAGTTATCCCAGCCAAAGTAGAGATTCCCTCCCTGAGGATTATACAGGAAACGGAACTTGAAGATGCAGAATGGGTAAAGAGTCGCTACGAGCAGTTAGCCTTTATAGACGGAAAGAGAATGAACGCAATTTGCCATGGTCAATTGTATCAAAACAGGATGTCCAGAGCCTTCAACAAAAGGGTCAAACAAAGATAATTCACACTGGGGCAGTTAGTACTGAAGAAGATTTTTCCGCATCAGGATGAGGCCAAAGGAAAATTCTCTCTCAACTGGCAAGGTCCGTACATGGTTCACCGGGTTCTAACCGGAGGAGTCCTCATACTTGCAGAAATGGACAGAGAAGTTTGGCCAAAGCCGATCAATTTAGATGCGGTGAAGCGATACTATGTGTAACCATTATGATTTCTTTATGATGTAATTTGAACTACGCCTGACCTGATTCCCGTTTAAGAGGGGATACGTAGGCAGCCCTATGGGTTCGGTCACAACTCAATAAAATTTTCATTTCCCCCCGATATTGGAAACTGGGGCAGAATTTTGAGGAGGACCCTCAAAATTCCGAAATTGACTTTCGCCATTCATCACGCGCAGCCGTCAGAGGCACCAACCCAGTAAATTGGGGCAAAATTTTGAGGAGGACCCTCAAAATTCCAGAGCAAAGAGGTCGCAATATCTTGAACCGCTTTACATTCGTCGGTTCATCTAAAAGAAAATCATTTTTTTATTATTTATGTGTTTACAACATTATTTTTAAAAGTTATGCATGGATACTATCAGAATTGCTTTGTTCAGCAATGCTGCCAGTGAAAGCAAATGCCGAGTAAGACGAGCGCAGCCCGCAGGAAGATGAACTAACATTCCTCCTTTACAAAACTCACGATTTTTCTTTGGATGCAGGCGCCCGAGACATAAGGTCATCAGATACGATTACAAACTCATACTTTTCAGGAATACCACTCTCAGAATCATCGCTCACTTACAAGTGCTATCCGCACTTGACCTCCCCAGCGTCCACGCTGGCGATTAACTATCAGTTGTCACCTCTCAGCTAAGAGGTTTCGTTGATCTTCACCTTTATTTATTGCATTGCATAAGGCTACTTTTCTGCCTTTCGAGACTAAGCATTGTCTCCATCCTGCATTTCCTTGCATTGCATAAGGCTACTTTTCTTCCTTCCGAGACTAAGCACTGTCTCCATCCTGCATTTCCTTGAATTGCATAAGGCTACTTTTTTGCCTTCCTAGACTAAGCATTGTCTCCATCCTGCATTTCCTTGCATTGCATAAGGCTACTTTTCTGTCTTCCGAGACTAAGCACTGTCTCCATCCTGCATTTCCTTGCATTGCATAAGGCTACTTTTCTGCCTTCCGGGACTAAGTATTGTCTCCATCCTGCATTTCCTTGCATTGCATAAGGCTATATTTCTGCCTTCCGAGGCTAAGCACTGTCTCCATCCTGCATGGCTGAAGTATTGCCACCTCTTATTTGCATCGGCTGAAATACCACCAGCTTTATTTAAATCTTGCATAGCTGAAACATCGCCAATTTTGTTTAAAATCCCTCACATCGGCTGAAATTTCGCCATTATTTATTTAAATTTCTGTCGGCTGAAATATCGCCATTTATATTTATCCTTCATATCGGTTGAAATATCGCCAACTTTATTTAATTCTCGGTAACGGCTGAAAGATCGCCAATATATATTTAAATCTCTGTTGGCTGGAACATCGCCATCTATACTTATGCTTTGCATCGGCTTAAATATATCCATTTATATTTTCTACATCGGCTGAAACATCGCCATCTTTATTTAATTCTCTGTATCGGCTGAAAGATCGCCAGTTTATGTTTAAACCTTTGCCGGCTGAAATATCGCCATTTTATATTTATGCTTTACATCGGCTGAAATACCGTTAAATCTTGCATTTCATGAGCTGAAATACCGCCAAGCTGTCCAAGGGCGTCATTGTTCGGAGGCACCATTTTCATAGCCCGAGAACGCCATGCCATGGCTCGAGGACCCCGCTTTATATTCTGCACATCATTATTCAAAGGCATCATGGTTCGGATGCACCATTATCATAGCCCGAGAACATAATTTCATAGCTTACGAATCTTTTATTACGCGTTTTATGGCCCAGGACGTCATGGTCTGAGGATGTCATCCTAACCGTCCAAAGACAGCATTCATGGTCCAACGGGAATTTGCATCACGTTTAAATTCTTCACGATATGCTTGTATTACTCAATTGCAGGTACATCAGCTGGCAACATACATTACAGCAGGAGCAATCTCGCTCCGGTTCTCGCAACCCATCAATCCTTGACCATCCTTCCCAACCTAAATGTTGCGTCCGTTTTTTTTCAAAACCTCCATCGGCATTTTCCGTCGATGTATCCCGAACTACATATGACCTGATTCCTATAAGACCAGGGATATGTAAGTAGCTCAGAAACCAGGGCTCGGTCAAAATTGGTCATCATATCTTTACCCGACAACTCTTTCATCCTTCCCGGGTAAAGAGGGGCATCTGTTGATACCCAATTTTTCCCTATGTATTTTATATACTCAAAATATGCTCAAAATAGCATGTACATGCATATATAAGCATGCCCAAGAGTTTTGGTATTTTTTCCTTATTTTTGAAGATTTTTAAAATCAATTTGTTGTCTATTTTAATAGTACAAAATTCAATAATTATTTTCAGACTATCATTTTTGGTGAATAATTTATTTTTATTCTCATATTTACACCAAGATATAATTAAGGTGATTTTGCATATTTTTATAAAATTTATTTGGTATTTTTAAAGCTAAATCGCTATAATTGCAATCATAGCCTATTTTTCGATTAATAGTATTTTACAATTACAAATTTTGCTCCCAGTATTTTTAAATTAACATTTATATATTATTAATCAATTTAGTACTTTTAATTAGTTTTGAAAGTTATTTTAACTATTTTTATTAAATCAAAAGGGGAAAATTGGCTATTTAACGTATAGCCCATTTACATTCCAATTATA